>RJWM01012063.1:24272-57862 GCA_004363535.1 Dasyprocta punctata
TTTTTTTTTTTTTTTTTTTTTTTTTTTTTTTTTTTTTTTTTTTTTTTTTTTTCAGCACCAGGGATTGAACTCACAACCTTGCGCCTGCCAGACAGGCGCTTAAGCCACGGAGCCAAACTCCCAGCCCTAGGTTTTTGAGGCAAGGTCTCACTACACAGCTCAGGCCAGCCTTGTGCTCACGTTGTAGCCCAAGCTGGCCTAAATACTAAATTCCCAATACTTAATTTTTTGAAAAGTTTTTCCTATTAAGTACTCATTGTTCAATATAATAAAACAAAATTACAACTAATAATTTACTAATGGAAATATTCTAAGTAAACATGGATATTATACACCCATGATAATGCACCTTTATGAAACAATTGGCATTATGCCCTTTGGGCTAAGATGCCAAAAGACAGACCTAGGGTCCCAAGATTTTTTAAGAGAAAAGGAACAAGGTTTTCAACAACTTGTGGTATATTCTTCGCTACACCACCCAGCCTCTATCGGGATGCACATAAGAGTGAACACCTGCCCTGGTCAGGAAGGCTGGGAAAAGGAAGGGTATATAAAAGAGGAGTGGGAAAACAATTAGAGAGCTGCTTAAGTTTCACTGCTACCGTGGGAAAGATACATAGTTTTCTGTTTACTCTTCTGTCATTATAACATTGTTTTTCCTTTTAGGTAGTATCTCTTTAAGTGAAGTTTAGAGCTGTTTATCCAAATAAAAGAAGCAAAACAAAGAAAAAGAAGATTGTGGAAATGCATTTTTCTAGCTCAATGTTACCAGAATCTGTAAAATCTAAATGTCAAAAAAGATAGCTTTATATTCTGTGGAATTTTTGAATTCATACAGAAAGGGCTATGCATATTAGAACAGAAAATATAATGCTAGATGCTTCTTTGCTTCTTACTAACTTAAGCCAGTTACAAAAAAACTGGTAAACTGATATACAACTAAAATAATAGCATACTGCTTAGTAAATGTCATGTTATTACCTTTTGTTATTACTTTTAAGTGAATTATCTATAATCAAACAAGGTCAAGTGGTGGCTGTAGTAACTGCTTAAATAAGTGACATTATTCATCACTTCCCAGTTCAAAAATGTGACATGGGTACCCCTGACCTCACTATGGAAATCCACTTCCTTTGGCCCAACACTGAAGAGGCCAAAAACAGTTACCCAAAATGTCTCTACATTTTCCATGAACTCCAATTAAAGGGAGAATCACATGCTGCACCAGCAACAGTGCAATGTACTTCCTCCAGTCTGTGTTCAGATCAATCTACTTAAGGGTCCTAAATCGGATGCCTCCTCTTTCGCACATTTCCATTGGTATTACTCTTGAAATTATTACATTAATAAATCTGAAGTTTAAAAAAAAGTAAAATGTTAAGATATCTACAGAGAAACTTACATGCTTACAGCAGTTTGGTTTAATAACTTCAAAAAAATAAATCAACTAAGATGTCTTTCAGTAGCTACAGTAAATAGACTTTTAAAAATAAAACTGTGATAGGTTTAGATAGCGCAGTATTATATAATGTTGGCAAACAACAAGCTATATAGACATGGAATAAATTTTAATACATGTTATAGGTGAAATAAGTCAATCTGAAAGGCTACATACAGTAAAACGGCAACTCTGCCTTGGAAGGAGTGAGCACAGGGTCACTCTACACTAGGCTGAAACCCCACCCCTTTTTATTTTGTTTGTTAGACAGATCCTAAGTTGCTCAGACCAGCCTTGAACTTTCAATCCTCCTGCTTCAACCTTTAGAGTACTTGGGAATACAGGTTTTGATTGCCACTCCGGTTTATATAACATTCTTAAAATGGCAAAACTATGGAGATAAAAGACATTGGGGTGGAGTGTGGAAGGAGGAAGAAGAAGGATGAATAGGTGAAATATAGATGATTTTTAGAGCAATTAACTATTTTGTATGACACCATAATGGTGAATATATGATATTATACATTTGCAAAAATTCACAGAATGCATAACATCAGGATTGAACTTTAATATTCACTATGGACTTTAGGTGATTAAAGTGATAATGTCCATTCATCAACTGTGACAAATGTATCAACTCTGAAGCCGACCAGGTGTGGATAACCAGTGTTTGCTTGTGGGAAGCAATAGCTGTAGAAAAAAATCTGTACTTTTTATTTCAGTTTTAATGTGAACTTAAAGTTGATAAAAAAAAAATAAAATGTATTAAAATATATGTAATTTTCAATATACAAAGTCTTATATAAAGTGACACACTTTTCAGATTTCATTCACAGAAGTATGACACTAGCAGCATCATAACTGAATCCTCCATAAATTGGTTACTCTTAAAATGGAAAGACACGAAAATTAGAATATTTTATAATTTGAGTTACCTTTAAAAAGAAAAAAAGCAGCAGCATGTAGCAGAAGATAGACATATTGCTTCCTGAAGGACAAATTACAACTCCGTTCTCCTCTGTTTCAAAAGTCTTTACAGGAATTGCACAAGAACTTTAGGTCCCTCTCTAATGATAATAGAAATTGATTGCAAATGCTTCCTAGAGTCCAAATAATGCTATTTAGAGTGTATACAATCCAAGATATTTTCATTCTAATACTTTCTAGGGAAATACTATCTAGGAAATCAAGTTACTAGGTTTGTTTTGTTTTGTTTTGTTTTGTTTTGTTTTGCTTTGCTTTGCTTTTAATGAAGACTTGATGTTACTCAGTTCACAGAACAAGATCATGGATGCCTCTGCATGGATATGGTTGAGTTTATAGAACTGAGCTAGAATTGTCCCTGCACACAGCTGGCTCCATCTAACATTTAAGTGAAAATTCAGCTTGGCTACATTATTAGGTTTATAAAAAATGTCTCTCAAATTACAGTTTTAATAAATGCTTACATTAGTTTCATTAATGCCTAGTTTAAGGAAAATCTTTCATCTGAGAATTATTCTAATATCCAGGAGGTACATCACTACTACAGCCATTGCAATGGAGTGTGTGTTTTCCTTAGATTTACTCTCATGAATAAACGTCCTTCCAACATCTCTCATTTACCAGAATAGATGTATCATCCCCTTACCATATACATAATACTCATATCACTCCTTTACCAAAGTTTCATTAACTCTTTAGACATTAAGGAAACTTAGAAGGAAAAGGCTAACAGTAATAGTAACTATAATATATTGAGTGCTAAGCATGCACCAGGCCTTGTAACCTCTTTAGAAGTACTGCTTCCCAAGGACACTTTTATCATTATACTGGCAGATACATTTCATACCATGGCACTAGAGAACAAAGTGTTTGGGAACCAGGAGAGCTTTGAAAGTGAAGTAGAAAACAGAGCCTACTACTTGGAGGACAGAAGTTGTGCTTCAGCTTCTTATCTTAAAGGGGGAATGAAAACACCCCATCTGAGTCATTTTTGAAGAATAAATGAAGTAATATAGGCAGTGCACCTCAAAAAGGGACTACCCTACAATAGCCCATTCCCCTTTTATATTAACATTTCTATGGGAAATTCGTGGATACCTAGGAAATGTATCTTTCCACAAATATCAACCAGGTGGACTAGCATTAAAACCTCTGAAAATTTCTGCAAGTGTGCTGGTATTACACAAGTTCCCCCACAATAAAGTTCTGGCATCATTAATCATTATTTGAACTTTTCCTGGTAAATGGCATATAATGAAATGACAAATAAAAACAACTGGCCTTACAAAGGACAAGATCAAGCTCAAATTTCAAGCAGAGTTGTAAGGATATGGATAATTGCTAAACTAGGTTATATGAGCACTTCAAGAAAACTGTTTTGCCTGATGTTCAGGAGTTAATGATATCAGGTCTTAAGAACAGCAGTCTTAAAAAAAAAGGCCCTGATGCCAGACTGGAAGAAAATCCAAACCCTAAAATACAAACACTTCTGAAATGAAAACAAACTTTTATAGATATGTTTAAATATATACAAAGAAATATCAGGAGAAAATGTTAAAAATAATATTTAGTCATAGGAACCTAAAATGTAAGAACAGAAAAGCCTGTAAATTCAACCCTAGCCTCTATTCTCATCAATAGCACTCACTTTGAAACACTCAGAATGTACCGTATACACAACTGAAACTCAAGTGCCTCAGAATGAATTAGTTAAGAACTCTGCCATCTACTGATCTCTATCTGATACTCTTTCCATCTTTGGAAAGCTACTCAAAGGTGGATGGATGCAGCAACATTTATAAAGACCTCTCCATGCATATGCCAATCTGCCTTTAAATTGTTCCTTTGGGTTACATATGTCGCTTAATGGCAGAGCACCTACTTGATCTCTATCTGATACTCTTTCCATCTTTGGAAAGCTACTCAAAGGTGGATGGATGCAGCAACATTTATAAAGACCTCTCCACGCATATGCCAATCTGCCTTTAAATTGTTCCTTTGGGTTACATATGTCGCTTAATGGCAGAGCACCTACTTGCATGTGAGAGGCCCTGACTTCAATGCAGAAACAAGTTCCTTTACATCCTACTACTCTTGTTCAGGTCCTTAAAGCAGGCTGTAGGAACCTTCTGTGTAGCTCTAGTAATAATTAACTAATCTAGATCCCTACCTATCAAATCAACACTTCTTTCTAATATTTTCTATACACTTACATTCAACCAAAAGTATTCATTAAACACTTATCACCTTCCAGCTGTGGTGCTTAGGTACTAATGATACAGCACAAAACAAGTGATAATAGGAAAGTCTTACATCCCAGTGATACAGATTAAAAAACAGAGAAAGACAGAAACATGTACTGAGGGACACATGCTAGGAAGGGAAAAATTAGGGTGAAGGCAATGAAGGCAGTACACAGGAAAAGCCCCTCACAGTGATATTTAAACTGAAATACAGAGATTAAAATACATCCATGCAGTGAAACATCCCAGGCTATGGAATAACAACTGCAAGACTCTAACATGGGAAGAGACCTGGCAAAACTAACAGAACCAGTCGATTCTCACCTTAAAAACTTCCCTGACCAGTGGTACAAAAATCTCTTTAACCTTGAGAGGCGAAAAACTGCTTCTTTGTCTAGTGCAGTTAGATGACTGACCACAGCTTCTGTGCGGAAACAGATAAAACTAAAGGCCTCCAGCATATCCATTTAACTTAAGGATAGTCTGAGTATAAAAGAGTGTAATAGCAAAGCAAAACAACACTACAGAAGGACAGTCATAATCACTGAGGTTATTTGAGGCTTCAAAACATATTTAAAGTTTAAAAGAGCCGGGCGTGGTGGCACACACCTTTAATCCCAGCACTTGGGAGGCTGAGGTAGGCGGAGCGTTGTGGGTTCCAGGCCCGCTTGGGCTACAACTCGAGCGCAAGGCCAGCCTGAGCTACATAGTGCGACCCTGCCTCAAAAAAACCAGGGCCGGGAGTTTGGCTCAGTGCCTTAAGCACCTGCCCTGGTAGGCGCAAGGTTGTGAGCTCAATCCCCGATGCCGCAAAAAAAAAAATAAATAAATAAATAAATAAATAAAGTTTAAAAGATAAAAATTATGACTTTAAATAGGGAAAACATTTAATTTAAAACTCAATGTGTTTATATAACCTTAGTGGTATTTTTATGTGAATTAAAAGTAGAAGGAAAGGAGCAGCGTGCCAAAAGCTAGAAAAAGAAGTATCATTCCTATTTAAGAAAAGAAGTAAGGAGAAGGGAGGGACACAGAAAAAGTAAGAAGTGAAGCAGATGAGGAAAAAGAAGGGAAGAATTAGAGTACTAGAATCAGAACTAGAGGGTGTAAGCTAGCAGAAAACCTAAAGGAGGGAGTTAATTCCCCTGCTGAAAGGTAAATACATAGAGGCTATTCAGTGATCTGCTTATTAGCAAGGTCCTGGAAACTAGAAGTATGGACCCTAGGTTTAAGATATTTTTAATATTATTATCAGGTTTTGGTATGCTAGAGACTCTTTTGAGAGATGGTTTCTAGGTTCTTTCTGTCCTGAACAAAAAACTGGTTAAGGTTTTACATTTACTAAAGGTAAGAAAAAGAAAAGAAAAGAAAAGAGAAACAAAACAAAACAAAACGAAACGAAACAGCGAGTTGGGGCCAACTAAAAGTAGAAAAACAAGTACACTCTACACAAGGTGAGAATGAACCACTGTCAAAGAAAGAACACAATGACCAAGGGCTCAATGAGGCTGTCTTTTTGTATCTCCTGTTCTTCAAGCTGACGTGAGGTCTAGGTCTTCCTATCAAAAACCTGCTCCAGTTCTTACAAGAAGAATCAAAAACAGCACTATCTGATTGGCACCACCTACAGGGCTTTGGTCCTGTGTCCTGGAACTTTGTAATTAATAGGTCATGCCCACTCCCCCAGACAGTCTGCCACACCATAATCTCCTTCCTCAATACCATGGAGCTTGATTTACTCTGTTAAAGATTCTAGAATGACTTACCAAGGGAGTCTTTTTGCTTAGAAAAACTGGCAGTCATCTCAGGAGTTAGCAGGGTCCACCAAAAACATATTTTCAGAAAAATCTCAATTACTTTTGGTTTATTTTTATTAAGTAATCAGCATTATCAGGAGATTTTGGTAAACATTGCCTATCTGCAAATAATTCCATGTCTTGTGGATGGAAGGAGAACACAGACAGTCAAAACTAACTAGGTAAAAGACCTTAATAAATGATAATACTTCATGGAGTCATGGCCAACCTAAATATCAGCAAAGAGAGAAGATAAGGGTTGAAAAGAAGATAAGGGGAGAGGAAAATAGAGGATAATCCCAAGGGAAATGAATAACAAAGAAAACAAAAATGAACAAGTAAAGAAGATAAGAATTTTTAAACAAATTTAAAAAGGCAACTTGAAAACATAAAGAAGAAACAATGTGTACAGTACCTATCATACCTAATATAGCAGTGAAGAGCCACATTTGGCTAGCCAAGTTTAAATTTCAAATAAAACTCAAAATTCAGTTCCTTAGTCATAATAGCCACATAACAACTGTATATGTGGCTAGTGGCTTTGGAAAGAACACAGATTCAGGAAATGTCCATCACTGCAGAATGTTCTAGTTGACAGAGCTAAGTGGAGATACTATGGTATTCATGAAAACCAAAAAGGCTTTCCTTTTGGTTTTCATGAATACCATAGTAACCACAGTACCATATATATCATACCTGTTTTCTTTCACTGGAAGTTGGAAATATAAATATAATCATATTACAAAAGTACACAAAATTCCTGTGTTGCTAAATTTGGTGTCTGGTTTCCAGTTTTAGATTATTTAAAAGCACCAAAAATTATGGCTGTCATACAAAAAACACATGACAAAGAAGATGCCGTGTACTGGTTTGGATGTTATAGTTCACTATTTACTCTGGTACCTGGCTGAGGATGAGTTTCTATTTGTTTCCTACTACTCTTTGAGTATTTAATGACTTTATAGTCTATTAGACAATTCTTTATTCCATTTCTATATCACAATTAATCTCTACAGGGCCATTTTATCAAACATAATAATCATGTACTTGTGTATATATAGAAATAAGAAAAATTAGATAGCAGCCGGGCGTGGTGGCGCACGCCTTTAATCTCAGCACTCGGGAGGCTGAGGTAGGCGGAGCGTTGTGAGTTGGAGGCCGGCTTGGGCTACAACGGGAGCACAAGGCCGGCCTGAGCTACATAGTGCGACCCTGCCTCAAAAAACCCGGGCTGGGAGTTTGGTTCAGTGCCTTAAGCACCTGCCCTGGCAGGCACGAGGTTGTGAGTTCAATCCCCAGTGCCGCAAAAAAAAAAAAAAAGAAAAGAAAAAGAAAAATTAGAAAGTTTATCAAATAAGCCAACATACCTGGTATATACCCACCTCGAACTTAAGAAATCAGCCTGTCTTGGTTACTTTTCTCTCACTGCTGGGACAAAACACCTGACACCCAAAGTTAGGAAAGGAAAGGTTTAGTTATCTTACAGTTTTTGGAGGCTTCAGTCCACACTCAGCTAGCTCCAAAGCAGGGTGGCATGGCTGAGGGACAGCAGTTCATGGCAACTGCAAGTGACAAGAGCAAAAGGGCAAAAAGAGAAAAAGCACACCTCTTTCTCTCCCTGTTTGCTGGCTGCCTGACTCTGGGGTGGGGGGGGGATGCAGCACTCATACCACCAATCCCAGCGCTACACAATGAACCAATCACTAATGCTAGACTCAGCAGCCTTCATAACTGCATGAGGCTTTAGGGGGACACTAAAGCAAACCATAACACTACCTACAAAAAAAGAACAAATTCAACAATTTGTTTTGCAACAGTTTTATATCATGCAAAATCACTCATACATACAGAATACGTACAGAATAAACTCAGTTATTCTAATGGGGAATAATGAACTCGAAGAAAAAGCCTATGTATTTCATATATGTGAATATCATATAATTAAAAACAACATCAGATTTGGAGTTAGACAGGATTCAGTTCAAACTCAAACACAGCCACTTAGTAATAGGACCTATATGGGTGTTAGCACAAATCAGAAAAAAAGTACCTTCGGCTAGGACAATGTATCCTTTACCTGCTCTCTCAGTCATATGCCCTCATGCAGTTCTATAACTGTGTGCAGAAACCTTATATATGTGTGCACACATGTATGTATGTCAGTGGGTATTTGACTTTGGAAAAATCTCTCTTCAAGCATTTCATCTCTCAAGTGGATATGATACCATCTGTACCTCACTAGATTATGGGCAGAATTAAGAGGAAATAAAGCACTCTTGTAGCCTAGAGAGTTAGGATCAACTACCTAGGAAATGTCAGTCGTCACCCCTATCATTCTCTCTGGCCACTCTTATATAAGGTCAATATATCTTAAGTTAGGTATCAAGAATGGATTGTACTCTGTGTTGGAAAGCAGTATTAACTATGACTACTACTGGAGTGTACTCAGTAGTAGAGAGCTTGCCTAGTATGTGCTGACCCAAGTTCTATCCCTAGCACTGAAAAAAAAAAAAAATTTCATTATTTCTAGGATTTAGTCATAGACTAGGCTCAATGTAACAAAAGTTGGATATTGGCATACCACTTTACTATTAAGCTCAATATATGTATGTCATACTGCACTGCACTACACTAATCATATAACCTGTATCTTTTCTCCATCTCTCTTTAAATTCATTGCTGGTTATAGCCACAGAGAGCACTACACAGGACACTAGTTTTAAATTTCACTTCATAAATTCCATCTGGGAAAGTTTAAATCCATCCAGTGACTACACTGAATAAATAGAATCTAACCCACATAAACCCCAAACCCTAGCCACTCCCATGATGTTCAGTCGTTCCTACTCTGGGAACAACCCTGAATTCTTTTTTCCTAAATTAAAAACTCATTTTAAAGAGAAGTAGTGTTAAACTACTTTATAAACATAATAAAACACACTTAAATCTTGGTTTAAATAAATATCTCCTGCCTACAGCTATTAGATTCCACAAGTGAATTTTTAAGTTTGCCAGCAAAACAGTATATTTATTCTGACCATGATTTGTTTTTTGTGGCTTTACATTCTTTCAGGTTTCTTACCGACATTTAAAGAGAGGGGGAAGTAAATCCAGGAACATATTACAGATTTATGCAGTAGACAAAAACACTTGAAAAGATTACTGTATCACTTCAAGGCCAATATGGGTTGTTTTTGTTTTTGTTTTTGTGGCACCAGGGATTGAACTCACAACCTGGCGCCTGCCAGGGCAGGCGCTTAAGGCACTGAGCCAAACTCCCGGCCCGGGTTTTTTGAGGCAGGGTCGCACTATGTAGCTCAGGCCGGTCTTGTGCTCGCGTTGTAGCCCAAGCCGGCCTCGAACCCACACGCTCCACCTACCTCAGCCTCCCGAGTGCTGGGATTAAAGGCGTGCGCCACCACGCCCGGCTACCAATATGGGTTTTAAGACAATAATACCAAACGGTAGTGTGTTTGCCTCTTCATGTTTCTTTAGTTATTGATATGTAAAGTAGTTTGAAAAATGAGCAAATTACCTAGTAAGCATTAAAGACTCTGCATCTCCTCAGAGACCTGGCCAGCTTTTCAAAATAGACTGTAACTTACATTTGATCCATTAAGAACTTGGCAGGAGTTGGAGAAGGAATGTCTTAATAATTTTACGAATAACCACATCAACTAGTTATTCAATGTAGATAGTGAAGATAAAAATGATCTTTGGTAGAACAGTGAAATTAGAAGTAGAAATTACCCAGCCCTGCCCCTTAGCCAGATTCCCTGGGGGAGATACACACCTACCATCAACACACTGTCCTTTGGCCACCAGCCATCCTGCCTCCTAAGAAAGATGTTCGCTTGAAGAAATCAGCAGTTCCCTCAGTCTCCAAGCCTGCTACTAAGCCAGCAATAGGGACTCCCCCAGCCAAGACCAAGGCTGATCCAGCTGCACCCCAGGCTCCTGTGAAAATCCAGGAGCCCTCCTGTGCATCTCTTCAAAGTGATAGAGTTTAACAAGGACCACGCAGAGGAGTTTAAATAAGCCTGTGAGCTGCTAATCAAGTAAGTGATGGCAAGATTCTATACAACCCATATGGGGTTGTGATGATGGCCCCAGACCAGAACCTCACCAACACGAGGTGTCTAAGGGCCTAGGAAACCCCAAGAGTGGTGAAATGAAGTCCAAGTGTGTGAACTTTGAGACATTACTATCCTGGTCCCAGGCAGAAGCCAAGAACTGGGATCAAGGCACATATGAAAACTACTTGGGAGGGTTGGGTATTTGACAAGTTGGAAAATAGTAAGGCAATGGGCACAGAGCTCAGACAAATCCTCATCACTCTGGGACAGAAGATGACTGAGGAGAAGGTAGAGACTGTTCTGGCAGGACATGCAGACAGCAAGGTTAAGTCACCTATGGAGGCCTTCCTGAAGCACATCCTAAATATCTGTATTCTACAGTTCCAGTGGGGTCAGATACTTTTTCTACTCACCACAGGTAGAAGCATGTTCTTGCCACTAGGAGGGTACCTGTATCAAAATAAAGGTATGTTCCTTCAAAAAACAAAGTAGAAATTACTGCAAACCCCAAATTCAGCTACCAGTATCGAAAATGAATGAGCCTAGATTCAAGATTTCATGCTGAGGGCTGGGGATTTCGCTCAGTGGTATAACTGCCTGCCTGCCAAGCACAAGGTTGGGAGTTCAATCCCTGGTATGAAAGAAAAAAAAAAAGATTTCATGCTGAAAAATACTTATGTTAAAGCTGAGAACCAACTATACAAGGGGCATTAATGACCCTTGGTCATTTAATGACCAAGCTGGAAGAGAAACTTTATTTTCACATTAGTACACATCCTGTACCCTATGGCCATAATATCCAAAGACTACAAAACTTGTTTCTCATACTTAAAACCCTTTCAATTATTTATAAAAGATTAGTTCTAAATTTAACGTAACTACTTGGATTTAAAAAGTCTTCATTTTTACTAGTCATCCCTTCAGGCCTAAATTTGTCATTTCTATGGTAGCAGGCTTAACTATCATCATATATTTTAAGAACTAAAAATATGAACAAAGAATTCAGCTAGTGGTAAGGTAAGTTAGTAGGCTTTTCCAAGAGAAAATTTGCTAATACAGGTTTAAAAAATAAAGGTATATATTCACTTTCACTAAATAAAAATAAATATAACACCACCACTACCTTGTTCATCACAAAGTGATTATTTCAGTGAAAAATGGGAAACAATTTAAAATCCCAACAGCAGGGAACTGGCCAAATAAACTATATGGTTAGATATTTGTCTACTTTTTAACCAGTCATTTAATAAATGATTCATTTACTGATATTTTAAGATGTATTGATTCTGTTTTTCTTATTCTGTATACAGGCTTAAAATGACTTGAAAGATTTAAACCGAGATATCACTGAGTGGTGAAACTATGAATTTTATTCTTTTAGGTTACCTGTATCAATTAACTTTTCCATGAGAGAGATTATACTGATTTTTCATTTAAAACTATTTTTGATAAAGACCTCAGTTTTCATCTTATTCCTGCTGACACTTAACAAAAATGTTGTAAATCATTTCATTTGAAAAATGTGATATACTTCTTTTTTTTTATTTAAGTGAAGAAAAAACAGAAAAAAAGACATATAAAACAAAGACAACAAGCAAAAGAGACAAACAAACGACTAAACATACAACAGTAGCAGGTTTACAAAACTGAACGATAGAAACTTGACAATGGTTGCAATATAGCGTATCATCAACTTTAAAATGGTTACTTACATTAACAGATATAGATATGTAAAATTGATCTAACCATATGAGTATTAACTGTTCTTTCTCAATAACGAATACATTCAGCAGTGTGTTCCTTTTAGTTATCTTACATATACATATATACAGGTTTATATCTTTTCCTCTTTCCTTTTCTCTTTCCGCCTTTTCCTTTCCCAATTACTTTTGCTCTCTGAGCTGTTTTTTACCCTTATGTAGTATTTATTATAGATTCTGGATCATATATACTTTTCCATTTCTTACACTAGGGAGACAATACGGTATTTACACATATGGGTTTGATTTATCTCACTTATGAGTATGGTCTCAAGTTGTGATCATTTACTTATAAAAGTCTCAATGCAATCTTTCTTAATAGCTGAGTAGTATTTCATTGTATAAAAATACCACATCTTTTTTATCCATTATTTGATTGATAGGCACTTGGGTTGTTTCCAAAATCTGGCTATTACAAATTGGGTTGCTATAAACATGGGTGCACAGATATCACTGTGGTATGATGTTTTCAATTCTTCTGGGAAAATGCCCAGAAGAGGGATAGCTGGGTTGAATGGGATCTCTAATCCTAGCTTCTTGAGGAATCTCCACATTGACTTCCACAGTGGTTGCACCAGTCTACACTCCCACCAACAGTGGAGAAGAGTTCCTTTTTCCCCACAGCCCCTCCAGCATTTGTTGTTGTTTGATTTTTGAATCTTGGCCATTCTTTCTGGAGTGCGATGGAATCTCAGTGTTGTTTTAATTTGCATTTCCCGAATGACCATTGATGTTGAACATTTTTTCATATATTTATTTGCCATTTGTATTTCTTTCTCTGAGAAGTGTGTATTCATCTCAGATGCCCATTTTTGGATTAGGTCCTTGAATTTCAGGGGCCTGATTTCTTTTAATTCTTTATATGTTTTAGATAGAAGTCCTTTGTCTGATGGACAATTGGCTAAGATATTTTCCCAATTTGTGGGTTTTCTTTTCACTCTGTTGGAGATTTCCTTTGACATGCAAAAACTTTTTAGTAGGATGAGATCCCAGGTGTTGATTCTGGGAAGTGTTTCCCGTGTAATTTGATTTTTGTTCATGAACTCTCTGCCTACTCCTATGTCATCAAGGTTTTTACCTACTCTGTCTTCTAGTAGGTTTAGTGTCTCTGTTTTTATACTCAGATCTTTGATCCATTTTGACTTTATTTTAGTGCATGGTGATAGGCATGGATCTAGTTTTAGTTTACGGCATATAGAAAGCCAGTTTTTCCAGCACCATTTGTTAAAGAGGCTGTCTTTCTTCCAATGTACATGTTTGGCCCCTTTGTCAAAGATGAGGTGGCTAAGTGTGTTTATAGTTGTGGCTGTATCTTCTAATCTATTCCATTGATCTTCAGGTCTGTTTTGATTCTAGTACCATGCCGATTTTATCACAGTAGCTTTGTAGTATAGTTTCAGGTCGGGGATGGTGATGCCTCCTGCCTTCCCTTTGTTGCCCAGAATTGCCTTTGCTATTCTAGGTCTTTTCTGGTTCCAGATGAATTTCAGGAATGCTTTCCCTAGCTCTGTGAAGTAGGCAAGTGGTATTTTGATTGGGATTGCATTGAATCTGTATAATAATTTTGGGAGAATGGCCATTTTCACAATGTTAGTTCTTCCTATCCATGAACAGGGAATATCTTTCCATTTTCTGAAATCTTCTTCGATTTCCTTCTTTAGAGTAATGTAATTTTCACTGTATAGATCTTTTACTTCGTTTGTTAGATTGATTCCTAAGTATTTCCTTTTTTTGGATGTTATAGTGAAGGGTGTGGTTTCCCTTATTTCTCTCTCAGTGACTTTGTTGTTTGTGTATAGGAATGCTATTGATTTTTGAGTGTTCACCTTGTATCCAGCTACATTATTAAATTTAGTTATTACTTCTGAAAGTCTTCTAATGGATTTTTGGGGGTCTTCCATGTAGAGTGTCATATCATCTGCAAATAATGATAATTTCACTTCTTCCTTTCCTATCCTTATTCCCTTTATTTCTTTGAGTGTGATATACTTCTGAATATACCTGAAAATCACTAATACAACACCAATGGCTCATATATAAATGAGTTATTTAATTAAAAATTCTATCCGAATATCTTTGTCAAGTACTATTCTGAGGCTGAGGAGATGAAATAAAGGTATTTGTCCTTTAGGAATTTACTGTCTATGCGAGAAAAGCAACCAATAATTACTTATTGCACTCAAGGATGAAGCTACTGTTGGGCTTTGGAGGTTAAAGAACTGGACATTAAAGAGTCTGGTGGGAGGACAAAGGGTGCTGAACACTGCAAACATAGGAACTACATGTGTTATGTAATGGAGACACACTAGCTTAGGAAGTGGGGACAGCATACAGCTGGGGCTGTGGGAAATGTATGAGAATTTTTTTAACTCTTGTAAAAGAGACAAAAAAGAGAAAAAGCCTAAAGGGGCATGTGAGAATACTAAAATGTCTGGAAATCTGGACAAGCTTATGATTTTGTATGATCAAAGATGTAAGAATCATCTTTCCTCCTTCCATGTTGCAACATTAGAATTAGACTGTGACTCTATGAAGCATGGTATGCCTCTAGCCCTGACATTCTCCTATACACAAGTCCCATATTCCAAGCAGTATATGAACAATTTATTTATTACATGCTCCTAAAAGTTTAATGTCTCCTTAATATTTTAGATGCCCTATTTTAAGTTTTTTATCTAATCATTTAACCTATTTTACTCTGGAAAATAAAGTCAGAGTTACTGTCATCCTGTGGTCTCCATCTCCTATTTCCACACCTAAAAGTTGGAGAATTTGCCTTAAGATTCCTCAAATCCTCCCTATCTCACACTTCTTCACTTAACTTCTTCTTCTGTGACATCAAATCACCATACTTTGATTAGATCATACAAAGTCCCCTGACTCTACCATTCTATCATCCATGTTCCAATATTGTCACTAGGACTAATACTATCCAAACTTCCATCTATCCCCTGAGCACTGGAGCCAAAAAAGCCTCTTGGCTTCTGCTTATTGCCCACCACACAGAAGTCCAATTTTGTCTCTTCATGAGGTTGTCTTTGGCTTCTTCACATCCTACCTTGGCTCATATCTATGTTAGAGTCACTTTACAGTACAAGGACGTAGCAATGCGGTATAAACCAATAAAAATAAACATGTATGTGTAGCTCCTCTACAAGAGCACCATCCTGCACAAGAATATACCACCCTAAGTGTGTACCCCTCTGGGGTCTTTGAGGATTAGTATTCTTAGGTATTCAATAAACTTGTTTGAATACATGAATGAATTTTAAAAGTCAAATAAAATAAATTCCTAGTCATTTTACATGGCATGTACAAATAAAAATGTAAATAATTTTAAATACAATACAAAGACAAAACTCACCTGTGCTATGATTTTTTATGACATATTTCTTCTTAAGGACCATCAACACCCAGCACAGTCACTCTTGAACACAGTAGCATGAAGTTATCAACTCTTTATGAGAATGTAATAAATATAAAGATAACATCTAAGGTCTCATAATTGTTAACCAATATACCATCATAGAGAAAATGATAAAAAAAAAAGAAAAAGAAATGCAGTACTCCTGAATTTACAGCAAGTAGAGAATTGATTTAATTTTCAATTACCAGAGATTTCATTTTATAGAATGTTCTAATCAGAAGTCCCAATAACTGAGCTGTCCCTCTTGTTCATTTATTTTCCCATTTTTAATTATTGCCTGCTGCTTCTGAGTTTCAACAAAAATGTTAGATTAATTGCTAAAAGCCAACAGCTTCCATTTGCTTATGAACAGAATTTAGGTTTGAATAATCTATCAAAGTTGTACAAACTTTAATGACAAGATGATGATAATTACAGTAATACTTATCACTATAATAGCTAACACTTAAATTGTACTTACATAATATGTCCATGTATAAATGTCTTTATACATTTTGTCTTACTCAATATGCAGAGCTTTTTAGGGCATGTCTTATCTTAGCACAGTTTTACAAACAGGGAAGCTGAGGTACAGAGTAGCTAAACAACTCACCTTAGAATACATGGACAACAAGGGGCTCAGCTGAGGTGACACTGTGAAGCCCTTCTTCCTAACTTTCCTAACCCACCATTTGAGATCTCTCCTTTAAGATACCAAAAGGGAAGCTGAACAATGAACAATTCACTCAGGATTATTCTGCTCATTATTTCCCCACACATAAAAGAATATACCAAATTCATGTTTTGCCATGAATGTGAGTACTAACATTTGATCAGAAAGCCTAGTGTATTCTTTTAAAGGTGTAAATTTGGAGAGCTTTATTGAGTATGTCTGTCTGTTGGATGACAACTTGAAACAACACTGACCAGTAATAATGGGAGTCACAAATACAAGTTATGTTTACAATTTGAATTTTTCTATCACATTTAAAAATGTACAATGGCAGAGAGATGTTAAAGTTAACTTTGATGATATATTTTATTTAATCCCAAGCATCCAAAATATCATTATTTCAAATGTAATCAATATGAATTATTAAAGTGATAGTGTACATTCTTGCTCTCATACTAAAGCTAGAAAATGCACAGTACATTTTACATTTATTATACATCACAATGAGGGTTAGTCACATTTCAAATGTTCAATAGCTACCTGTGGAAAGTAGCTGTAATACTAAATTTCTAAAGAATGTATCCAATTTTATAGTGAAATATACAAAGTTGGTTCTGTTCACACACTTCCTTCAAAAAGTTTGCCCTGAGGGTAACTATCTTCCTTAAAATATAAAGAATAAGATGCACCTAAACAATATCTCTAGCTGCAGTTATGACCAAATACTAACTGCTAACTGAAATGCGCTACTTGACAGAGTGAATAGCTTAAAGCATCAGTCAAAGTGGGTCCAAATTTCCTTAGATGCAGGCTCATCACCTAATTCCTCTGTGGAGCCAAATGTGAGGTTTGAAGAAAGAACTAAGAGTAAAAATATGTTGCTTCTTCTTCTTGGAAAACATGCTGTGGTGTAACTCAAATTGTCTTTATATCTCAATGTAGTTATATTCATGGAATACACTTGAGTCTGGTCATCTTACCCTGACATTTTCTTCAGTTAAAAGCCAATTTCACCCTAAATTCCCAGTCTGAGTTTTCTCTCTCAGCAGTCAATCTGATTCTATCAATGTTAGATTGGTCAGAGGTGGGTAAGGTATAAGGGGCAGAAGTAGGGGCTCCCATGGATAGCAGGTTTTTTTCCCCTTTTTGTTTCATTTACTCAACAATTAATTATATTAGCCTACCACTCCGTAATCTTTAAAGTATGAAAACTTAATTTGAAAAGAGGAGTTTTTTCCTCTACAATTAAAAGTGGTGATAATATCTAGTCTACACAGAATCTAACCTATGCTTTAAAATCATGCAGTTTAGTCAGTAAAAGCAATCCTTAGTGACTCCTCCATCTCTGAACCCTCTAAAAAAGGTAAAAAGTGAGGGAAGGATAACATCAAAACAAAAGACTGTGCAAGAAAATTCTGAAGGAAAAAGAACAAGCATATTCTTTGGGAATTATGCTAGGCAACACAGCAAAGAATCATAGCATATAAACTAAGGTTACATAAACACTCCAATAAAGTCCAGGGCCTGATTTATGGAAGCATTCTGTCTTGCACTTGCTTCCTCAGAGCTGTGGCTCAGTGTGTATGTAGGACCTGAGCATAGAAACTACACATCTGTCCTACTACCTTTCCTACAGCAGGGAGAGGAGGGGTTGAGGGAGCTGCTATGTCTTTCAATGCTTGGTGGATGTATAAGCTAATGTGATGAACCTAAATTTCAATACACAGACATGATACATTTTAAGTTCCACAAGAGTTCACAAAAATGAGTGGGCTCCTATGATCAGCGCTTCACTGTTACTGCTAAAATAATTGCAGAAGACTTCAGATTATTAAACTAGCCTCTAAGAGATACTGTAGATCAACATAGATGCAATGTATCTCCAACCAGAATACTGGCAGAATGCTGACAGAGGAGCATAGATTTCTCTCAGCTGCTTGTAGCAGGATCACTTCACAACAAACCTTCAACTGGGAAGAACCACAGGACCTCCAATAAACAGCTTATTTCTGAGTCAATGGCCGTTTACAAGCATTGGTAAAGACTTCATGCAGAATATAGAGGTGTCACTGGTGAGCCTGGACTAAAACAGATTCTCCCATAGAAAGTTCCAGAACAAGACTGTGAAATAGAACTAAACAGTGCCATCTGGTGCAAGAAAAACAAGGAAAAATATTAGCGGTAGAGCTATAAGACAGTTTGTTTCACTTAAAACCTTTACTGAGATGAGAACTAGCACTTTACTTTTTTTCAGAGAAATGCTCCAGTGTTTCATGCACAATTATATTTTTACACACGGAAAATGAGTTCTTTAAGAAAATATATAAACACTACTAAGCTTTTCATAAGTATAAACTGTCACCAGTGGAACGACACAAACTTTAAACTATCACCACTCCTGACTCCAGTGTGACAGACTCTACCACACTTGTTTCACTAGGTACTTAAAAAATCTCATTCCCAGTTTTTGTCCTATTAATTTCTCTTCAGTTTACCACACTATTTTACTATGTATCTCCTTTATTCCTTTTATGTGTAAAAAAATAATACTTTTCATGTAAAATTCTTTTAATCTTTATAGTTGATGGTCAGTCTTTTTGGGGGAAGAGGAGGAGAATGTTGGGTGGCTCCCTATAGCGTTACACACTTTGTTGAATGCCTGCTCTGTGAATTCCAAAAACTACTAATCATTTGCCAATAAGAAGCACAACAAAATGAAACAGAAACTCTACCAGTAATTGAAAGGGGTATCAATTATTAACTTCATTTTAATAGACTATTTCTAATAGAAAATTGCAACTTTACTTATAGCAAAAATAATTTATAACTCAGTCTTTCAAAGGCACTAATAAAATTTTCTAGGTTTTATAGTAATATCAATTTACAGATTGGAAATCAAAACAAAAATTAGATAACTAAGGTATCTGGTAATAAAAGCACTATTTCCTCTATTAACATGTAGGAGTTAAATTTCCAGACCCTTTTATAAAATAATTGTCTATGCCCCAAACTGTTTTTGATTATGGAATCATAAAGATAAAAAAGACTCAAGAGATCACAATGAATCCAGGAGGTAATATATCAAGGGCATCATCTTTTAAAAAAAAAAAGTAAGCACATACATACACGTGAAATTACTCCAAGGCAAACAGAGTGGTGCACAACTGTAATCCTAGCTACTGCAGAGGCTGAGGCAGGAAGGTCCCAAAGTGAAGGGTGATTTAGTCAACCTGACTTTTTTTAAAGGGTAATGAGGGAGGGAAAGGGAGCTTAGGGATGTAATTTAGTGCTAGAGTCCCTTTGGGTTCAATTCCTTGGACTGGGAGGGAAAAAAAGCAGTGCAGGAATATTTGCATTTACTTGTCCTAGCATAATGGAAGTAAATAATGCAGTAAGTCCTAGGAGTATATGGAAGAGGAAAAAATTAGCATTACTGGCAGGCTTTATGCTTCATGTCTTACAGTGTAAGCTAGTACCAATAACGTTGCTGGAATCTATATGACCCATATGCATTTCATAGAGCACTACTTCAGAGAAGAAGCAAAATCTTTAAGCAAGGGATCTATAATGAAAACATATAATCAGGTCAATATTCCCTAGTTTAGGATAACTGAAGTAATAAATGTTTGAGTGATGAATAATAAAAATACTGAAATTAGCAAATTTTAGATAGTACATTTGAAAGAAGGAGGGTGAGCCTTTTTTATTCCCTTCTTCACAAACCCTCTGCCTTTGAGTCACACAGAAAGCTTTCCTCTTCAATAGCCTGTAGATGGTGCTACTAACCTGTTTTTCTTTCACACGAAAATTTTTGCAGTTTTATCACTAGAAGTTAATTTATATATTTCATTCTTGGTCAAGATTGGGAGGGTGGGAATTATTTTACTCTCCCATTGATCACTCTGTATGTATACATGGAATATTTTCTTTAGAAAACTAAAGTCTTAATTTAAAAAATTCTGTATAAACTTAATATTAAAAAATCAAAGAAGCATAGGTATTACTGAATGAAATAATCAAGGTTTTAAAAACAAGCTGTGGATATCGCCTTATCTTGTGTCCTTTCTCTTTCATATACACTCTTAACAGTTGAGAAAGGATCTGGTCCAGAACATGGAAACGGTGCCCCAGGTCCTTCAAACTCCCTAAGAGAATACCCACTCTATCAAAGCCAACAGGGAGGCCAACAAAGCAAACTGTGCAAACACAGAGTGTCATTCTCTTTTCCTAAGCCTTTCTCTATACATGAGAGCCAGTGAGTTTCTAGGATAGGCCCAAAGTCACCAAGTTTCTTTTTGGGAGAAGGAATTAGAAACCAGATCTACCAATGAGCCAAGATGCCCTCTTTAAAAGACCATAAAATTCTTTTGTAAAAGATGCACTTCCTTTGCAAAAACAGCTATTACTTGACATCTTTTGAATATCACATATTGCATTTCAGTAAGGCCAAGTGCATAAGTGTATTGTTTCTGAAGAATCACCTCCTTTGTAGTTTGATTTAGCTCCAAAGCAGTAAAACCACCTCTTTTCATATCCGTTTTTAATTAATAAATTTTATTTTTACAGCAGTTTTAGGTTCTCAGCAAATTAAACAGAAAATACAGCCCCCATTACTCCCTATCTCCACACAAACCTCTATCAAAATCCTTACAGCCTGCTACAATCAATGGGCAACGACACACCTTACACTAGGGTTTACTTGGTGTTATACATTCTATGTGTTTTGACAAATCAATAATGATGTATACCTCACTGTAGTAGTTTCACTGCTTCTCTGACCTATTTATCCTTCTTATACCTCCTCACAACTATTTTCGTGTTTTTTTTTTCCTAGTCTCCACAGTTTTGCCTTTTCAAAGATGTTTGATTTTCTGCAACCTCCTTCTCTCTACACACACACATACACACACAAAAAATCTCTTGTGATCTCTTTGACAGTGAGATCATGTTTGGATATTTGTGTCTATATCAAACAAGAATGGATATGACATAGTATACACTGAATAAAAATTATTATAATTAATTAATTCAGATCAATACCTCAATCAATTCTCCCTCAAATCACTCTTGCATGAAATACACTCTAAGTTAATTTGATGCTTTTAATAAATTAAAGGAAATATGTAGGTATTGGGGAAAATCTCTTTAAATAATTTTACTATCTAAAAAACTCAATTGGTTCAAAACTGAACCATGAGCAGAAGAAGAATTTAATATGATGAGTCTGTAATAAATTTTAAGAATTCAGTGTTTACTATTGGAATATGGATTCCCTTTGTAGTTAATTCCATCTTTATAATTAAGTTAAATAAAGATGATCTACATAATAGGTAAACTTGGTAGTTGTGTGTGTGTGTATATACACACACACACATACACACACCAATTTTTGTAATGCTCATAAGATATGTGGGTAATATTATTCTACTTGAAAATAAAGCATTCGGCACTCAGCAAACTGATACCACTTTTCCACAATCATATGGCTATTAAGAGATGGAGTTCGAACTGGAAATATCAAAGAGCACAGCCTTCAATTTTAGCTCTGTGTCATGTTTACTCCTAAATTACAAACATTTATAGACAAATAGTGGTACAATTCTTATTATGAACACTGATTCATGCATAACTCCTACAAAACTATGATGTTAGACTCTTTGACATCTAATCAATATAGTAAAAAGAACCAACTTTTTAAAAGTCGTATTTCATAATTAGGTAAAGCTAAGACAGAGAAAGGGTAACACTTGGTTCCCAGGTTGAAGGGAGGTGTGTAATAAGAAACTACGTTCTTGCTAGGGCAGGCCTCCAGGCTTCTCTCTCTCTCTCTCTCTCTCTCTCTCTCTCTCTCTCTCTCTCTCTCTCTCTCTCCCCCCGCCATTTCCCTCTCTCCCTCTTTCCCTCCCCCACCCCGTCTGTCTCCCTCTCTCTCCCTCTTCCTTTCCCTCCCCATCCCTCTGTCCCCCTCTCCCACCGTGATGAACCATTCCACACCTACCTCTCACTGGTCAGGACATGTCCTTTGTCAACATAGCACTCTACCCACTGTCTCACTCCCCTTTCTCAGTTCCATCTCCTACTCTTCAAGTTGGCTGTAACTCAAGTTAAAGCAAGGTGGAAGCAAAGGGAGTATTACAGGATGTTTATAGAATACATTGTCGAAAGCCCAAGTATTGTTAACACATAACAGTAATTAGGTGCCTAATATTGGCCAGGTTTTGCACTCAGGGTTTTATATGGAATCTATTATTTAAACTGTAACTCCAGCTGGGCATGGTGGCACACGCCTTTAATCCCAGCACTCAGGAGGCTGAGGTTGGAGGAGCATTGTGAGTTCAAGGTCAGTTTGGGCTACAACGTGAGCGCAAGGCCGGCCTGAGCTACATAGTGCAACCCTGTCTCCAAAAACTTGGGCCGGGAGTTTGGCTCAGTAGCTTTTAAGCACCTGTCTGGCAGGCGGGAGGTTGTGAGTATCATCCCCAGTGCCGCTAAATAAATAAATACATACACACATACATAAAAATAAACTGTAACGCCAAAAGATCAATGTTATTATTTTAATTTCACAGATGAGACATGACCAGGCAGTGGTAGAGCAGGGTACACATCCACACTGTCATGATCATATTTTATGCATTGTATCAAAATTACTATCTCCAGATTTTTCCATTTGTGCTCAAAAACAGCAAATTTTCACTTGACAATTTGTAAAGGAACATTTGAAACTTTTAAGATATCATCATAATTTTAAACATTTATATTTCACAGTATTTTAAAATTGTCCATATTTTAAAATAGTATTAAATACAATTACTTTATATTTTTTATTTAATACATTTAAAATATACTATATGAGGTCAAAAAGTTCACACATCTAATAAAGTGGTTACTATAGTTAAATGAATTAACATCTCTCATGTATCTACCCATTTTGTTCTCTGGCAAAAGCAGCTGTCATCTACTCACTTAGCACACATATCATACACTGTTTTATAGTCCTCATGTCATATGATAGATCTGTCAGAGTTGGCCATCCTACACATCTGCTACTTTGTATCCTTTGACCTACTTTTCCCTCATTTCTACCCTGGAAAGCACTGTTGTTTCTCTGTTTCTACATTTTTGACAATTATTAAAGATCCCACATAAAAATTAGATCATACAAAATTTTCCTATCTGTGTCTGGCTTATTTCAGTTAGAATTAATGTCTTTCAGGTCCACCCATGTTGTGGCAAGTGGCAGGATCTATTCTTTCCTTTCCTAAGGCTGAATAATACTCCATCATATACTATGTGAATACAATCAATTTCAAAAACAACATCTGTCAAATATTTACCAGGACTATATGAAAAAATGATCTTCCAAAGGTAAATGATCTATGTACCAAATTGGATTAGAGTTTTCCAGGGCAAGGATCCACCCACATTTTACATTCTTTTCACCACCCAATGCCTACCAAGTGTCAACTAAGTATTACTTGCAATGAATACATCTGGTAACTGCATTTAATTGATCCACATAAGAATTAGCAGGAGTGTTTCAATCTGTGCCCGTTCAGTGAAAGCCTCTCGCACTCATAGTGGGACTTTTGGAAGGTGACTGGTTCATGGAGCCATGACTAAAGCACTGATGAGTTTATGGCTAAACATGATGTTGGGAGGGTTAGCTAGTCGGAGAAGGTAGGTCACTGGAGGCATGGCCTGGAAGGGTATTATTTCCCTCCCTCCTCCATTGATCTCTCTCTGCTTTCTGTCTACCACACCATGAGCAATCTTCCTCTGCCAGGCTGCTCTACCTTGGAGCCAGACTGAAACTGCTACAAACTGTGAAGTGAAACGAACCTCTCCTTTAATTTACAAATGTCAGGCATTGTGTCTCAGCAATGAGACAGTATGATAGTGATACTAGTTTTGCTGATTGGCTTTGGAATTTATGCTAGAAAAGCACTGCTCTCAAATGTATTGGTAAGCCCTCTTTTCTACCTGATCTGCAATTCCTAGCCCTCTAGAATCAAATTCATAGGCCAAGTTACAACTGCTGTCAAGGTTGATGGATGATCGCATATTGCTCCCTCAGCATTTCTAAGACCAAAGGACTATGGTGAAGAAAAAGTGAGAAAATCTAGTGAAGCTGTGGTTAAAATTAGAGTGGAGCAGAGGAAGAAGAAAAACAAGGTAGAAAAGAAAATCAAGCTTCTCTTCTGTATGAAACATAAAATTAACTTTGACCACAAATAACTCCTGGCCAGCCTAAAAGTACATTCACTTTAAGTCTGATATTGTGTTACAATTAATATAAAATTAAAATGTACTTTAAAAAAACTATCAAGTATGGCAGCACATGGCTATAATTCTAGTACTCTGGGAGGCTAAGGTAGGAGACTCACAAGGTCAAGTCCAGTCTGCACAATTTAGTGACTTAGTGAGATCCTTTCTTGAAATTAAAAAAAGAAAAAAAATTAACAAGAGTTGGGGTGCAGCTCATTGTGCAGGCCCTAGGTTCAATCTCCGATACCACATATAGGTGCACACAACACACAAAACCTATCAGGTTTTCACTGTTCCAGTCTAACAAAATAGTACTTTCATCTTGTCATTTCTGAAAGTTTATCTTACATTTCTTATTGCACTTAATATTAAATGCAAAATTTGTAACTTGGCCTCAATATCTGCATGCCCTTTCAGCCTCACTCATACTTACCATACTCCAACCCACAGTGTCCTTACAAGCTCTTAAAAGCCACCAGGGCTTTCTGGAGATGGCACAGTGTCTGCCATGCCACTCTAACTCTCAAATCAACCCATTCTATCTTTTGGAAGTTTGATTTGAGAAAAGCACTTAAAACTGTGTCAGGCACCTCCACTTTCCCACTCACAGTCATTGCTCCTGTTCTTTCAAATTACATAATTATCAAATTATATAAGTATGACATATTTGTGTTATCTGGGCTTCCTCTGCAAAACTGTGAATTCCATTATTGTATGAACAATGTTTGTATTTTTCAACACTGTACATCCAGTTCCTATGTCACTTGCCTCAGAGATAACATAACACCTTTTAGGATTCATGAAAAGATGGACAGAAGGAAGACTGAAAGAGATGGGGAGAAAGAGTTATGAGACATTAGAGGCAGATTGTTCTCAGAGGGAAGGAGAAAAGGCAGAAACTAATTGTACAATGCAGACTATACCATTATATAAATGTTGGAACTGGAAGAATTCAAAGGGCAGCTGGTTCTATTCCTTCATTAATAACAGAGGAGACAGCAGCAGTGACCTAAGGTCTCACAGTTAACACTAAAATTCAAGTCTCTTAACCCTAAATTGGTGTGTTTATATAAAATTATGAGTCCACTCTACTTTTGAGAGTATGATTCACAATGGCCTGTTGAAGCTGTTAAGGTAAGTCTAGATAAAAACAAAACAAATCAAATACAGAAACATCAATACCTCAGAACTGCCACTTATCCCTTTCAGGCAATAGCCCCCCTGAAATGTGCATGGTACCTGATAGGTGCTAGGCTAAGTGTCTCAAGTCATTGTCCAGCACCACAGGTCAACGTTACCACACCGCCCACTTGCAGATGAAGAGACAGGTGGGAGCTCAGTAAGGCAAGTAACTGAAACAAAAGGGTATGCTAGAGCTAGGCAACAAAAGGCATTTCAAAGCCTAACAACGAAACACTAGTGCAGCAGAATTCTTCACAGAAGGCATCTGACTCATGTCATCAAAAGCACTGTACATGAGTTTGAAATTCTTTAGTGGGTGGCACAAACTAGGAAATGAAAATGCTACTGTTCTGTATTCATAGTCTCCACCAAGGAGAGAACAGTTGACTGCCACAGATGCAAGTAATTTGTTATACAGGTTAGGTATCCTTATTCAAAAGGCTTAAAACCATTATGTAGGATTTCATTGTTCTCAGATTTCCCAACGTATACAGAAGCTTTAGGTTGAGTATCCTTGATCTAAAAATCTGCAATCTCAAATGCTCTGAAATCTGAGACTCTTTCAGTGTTGTTGATACATATCGGACTTTGAAATTTGGATAGGGATGCTCAATCTGAACTGAAATGGTACCTCAAAATCAATGTTGATAGGTAAAAAACTTAACTAAAACAGAATTGTGCTAAATACAGCATTCTCATTCAAGGCATGCCTAATTACCAATGTTTGCTGTGGCTGTTGGTCTCAGCTCAGAGTTTATGCATAACAAGGAGACTAATGAACCCATCTATAGTCTGATTTCTATTTGCAAACTTGTCAATTGTTAACAGCTACCAAAAGTGTCAGTAGAAAGCCAGTTGTGGTGGCACATGCCTGTAATCCCAGCACTCAGGAGGCTGAGGCAGAAGGATCCCTGCCAGTTAAGGTCAGCTTAGGTTACATAGTGAATTCAAGGCCAGTCTGAACTACTGTTTAAACTAAAAAAAAATAACAGTTTAAAACTAAAAAAAAATTAACAGTGTCAGTAGGTACAAGGGTATAAGATACTGACACTAAAAGTACCTCCAAATTTACCACAGAATTACCAAACAGCAATAACATTCATAATCATACACAGCATTGATGCAATAATTCTCATTTCTTTCATAACCTTCACAATTTAGAAGAATAAGCCACCGAATTACTTACATATATCACTCTACGGTTTACTAAGCACTTCCCTTTCTCCCTCCCTTGCTCAGTTTACAAACATTTGTTATATTCCTGCCAAGTACAGTAAGATGAATATATGTTGTGTTAGCTTTTCTGTTACTGGGACAAAATACCTGATAATCAGAACTTAGAGGAGAAAAAGTTTCTTTTGATTCAGAGTTTTAGGTACCGAGGCAAAAATATTATAGCAGAAGCACTATAATATGATCTTCTGGTTCCAAGGCAAAAATATTATAGAAGTTAAGGACAGAGGAAAGCTGCACACCTCATGGCACTTGGGAAACAGAAGAGTAGGAAGAGAGCCAGAGAGAGAGAGGAAGGGGCCTGGGGCAAGAATACATTCCTCCAGATCATGCTGTGGGTTACTGACCACCTCCTACCAGGCTCCAACTCCTAACTGTACATTCAGCTATAAACTCATCAATGGATGAATCCATTACTGACTTCAGGCCTCTTTATACTGTCACTTTCCAGTCCTCTACCTTTGAACACAAAAGCCTCAGGAGGGACACTTTTGATCCAAGCTATGATACATTTTATCTGATTTGAGCCTTGTACACATCTCACAAGGAAGGATGGACGAACGAAGGTAGGAAGAAAGATTTGGAGTTACTAATTTATATAACATTGAAAAAACCCATTGAAATTGTAAAACAGCTTTCCCAATCTCTCACAGAATCCTCTTTGGTGTTCGGATTCCTCATCTAGAAATCATATTTCCCGTGACACTGACTTTTCAGAGGATACCAGATAAGTATGGCTTTTAAAAATCCACACTTACCTATTCTAATTTGTGTCTATTTTCCATCACAATAGTTCTAAAATACCAATAACAGCCTCCTGTTGTCAAATAAAGAATTCTTCCTTGGTTTTGTTTGTCCATTTTTCACGTATCTACACTTCTCATGAAAAACGGATATAAAATTCCCTCCTTAAAAGAGTCTGCTTCCTTAAATCTTCTCATCTTTGGTTGCACTTCTTCCTCATATCAAGGAATACTCACAATGCACAATCTTTCCAGGGGATTCTAAGGTCCCAACCAAACTTGTCATTCTAGATCCACACAGGTCTTGCTCCACATTGCTTCCAATGTGTGAAATTCTCTCATTTAAAAATTCATGTATATACATCATAACCAGCACAATTTGGATCACACACATTATACTTACGGAAACATGTGCACAATGATTATAAACTTACATTACAAGAGTTGTTTGCTGCTGAAAACCTTTGCCCGGTTGGTCATGACATTTAAATAAATAAAATGTAATACCTATTATTTTTAATAATAAATGTACTGATAATGTGACTTGCATACCATACAATTCACCTCTTTTAAGTATAAAAATTAACAACTTTTAGGCCTTTCTAAGCAAGATGGCAGAATAGGAGGACATCCAATCATGTTGCCCCCCAACAGCAAGAATTCCGCACATATCCACAAACAAAGACTCTTAGTGGGAGCCTTCAGGTTTAAGTAAGAGACTGAGAAGTCACAGCAGAGCCCCAACCTAGGGAGGGAGCTTTTGACAGCTTAGATCCATATACAAGGTGACAAATCCACTGTCTTGGTTACTTTTTGCTCGTTGCCGAGACAAAATACCTGACGCCCAAAATTAGGGAAGGAAAGGTTTATTCTTACAGTTTCTCAGGAGTTTCGTCCATAAAGTGGGCTCCAAGGCAGCATGGGATGATGGGGCTACACTTCATGGCGGCTGCAAGCTGCAAGCCGCAATCCGCGCTGGCGAGAGAGAGGGCGGTGGAAGAGGAAGCAAACAAGAGGAAGACCCGCCTTCCCTTATACTGTATCTCAGCTCCACCCCTGGGCGAGTGTAGCAGTCATGTCATTAATCCTGGTGCTAGACAACAAACTGATCACAAGCATCAGACTCAGCCCCATCAAAAGTATGAGGACTTGGGGGTACATAGCATATCCTATACATCCACCAACTGTGCTTTTGGTTCAAGCTCATAAATGGCTTCATGCCCAAAAGGGTTGTATTTTACCCCCTTTGGCCTTAAGGCTAAAACTAAAATCATCTGCTAGGGGGGTCAGGAGGAATTATGCACATTAATGTTTTGGCAAACAGGTTCTTCGGTCTGGTGTCTGGTGATGGGTCTTGGTAGTGTTCTTTAAAGTTATCCTGACAACTAGGCTCAGTATACAGTATTTCACACAGCAACACCGAGGGAAATGAAACCTTGGGAGCCACTGGGATAGGCCGGCCAGCCATTCTGAGGAGATTCCAAAGTGACTATTTATCAGCTCCAGGCACTCTATATGCTACAACTTGAGAGTAACTCTCTCAGAGAACTGCTGGTAGACACTCCTAAAACACCGAAATGTGCTTGCTGGCCTCCAACCCTCAGGAAATCTTGGAAAGATCCTGTCTCAACTCCTGCACCTTTCTACAACTGTCAGGGAACTGCCCCACTTGTGCAAAGAAGGCTGAATTACTTGTTTAAGTCATCCAGACAGGTTTTTCAGGTTTTGTCCCACTGTAGGTTCCGAGGGGGTCCCAACATGGCTCTAACTCTTCACTGTCACAGCCCTATGTTGTACTATCTGTTCAGGGAGCTTCTGAGAGACAGGCTTTTTGGCCTTTGTCCCACAGCATTTCCATAAAATACTCTGAATGTCAGCCACATGTGATATATAACCAATTTTGCCTACACAGGGAACTGCCAAGAATTTTGTCCACTGGTATCACCAGGCTGGGTTTACCAACCTAAGTCCCAAAGAACACTAAATTACCTGAAAAGATCAGTTTCAGCCCTTCCCACCTGTGGAATAGAAGTGTTCTACCCAGCCAGGGTCCTGCTGGGAGATGTGCCCATCTGAGTCCCTGTGGCAGGTTAGCCAAATGCTGACCCACAGCAGACTCTTTCTGAGGACTAGCTCTACCTGTCTAAATATCTGGAGACCTGTCCAGCAATGTTACCTGCATGATAACAACCTGAACCTGATCACACTATAAATCTTGAAATGGTCTTATAAATTGCCTCTATCTCTTCTCAACTGCAACCTAAGTGCAGGCCCATCTACCTAAGAACCTACTAATAGATGTGTCTATCTATAAACCTGAAGATAGGCTTAAAGATCTTGGCTTCGTTTGTGAACTTGAAACAACTCAGTGCCTCATTTTTTTTTTTTTTTTTTTTTTTTTTTTTTTTTTTTGCGGCACTGGGGATTGAACTCACAACCTCATGCCTGCCAGGGCAGGCGCTTAAGGCACTGAGCCAAACTCCCAGCCCTGTGCCTCATTTCTGTACTACTGAAGCCACAAATCCTAGTATTATTGCTAACCTAGTATTCCTTCCACTGACTCACCAGTAGCGCACCTATATGAGAAGCCCTAACTGTTACACACTGGATAATAGACCTGTTTGAGATCCCTGAAGCTAATCCTCATCCTAGTACCAGCACGCCAACAGGACTCCAGCCTCAGCTATGTTGGCCAAAATGATCTGGGCTTAGAATGACCTCTAGCATTGCAATGGCTTATAATGATTAGAGGTTTAGGGACCACAAGAGACAGCTCAGAATTCCTGGGTAGCCATACTGTAGAAGGACAATCACAGACAAAATAAGCCTGAAAAGGGTGGATTAAATACCTACATCATCACTATGCAGGCATCAATATACAACTACAAAGACTGATAACCAAAGAAACATGGTTTCACCCAGTGGACAAACCCTGTAGCTGACCCTAAAGAGATGAAGATGAATTATCTAACTTAACAATTCAAACTGACTGTTTTAAGGAAGCTCAGGCCACTTTAAAAAAATAAACGTATGCTTCAGAAATTTAGTATGGAACATTACCAGAGATTGACATAATTAAACATATAACAATCAGAAATCCTAAGCAGATAAATATAGTCAATGAAAGATTCAACAGAGAGAGTCTATAACAGAGTAAGTAGAATCTATAACACAGTAAGAGAATCTATAACAGAGTAAGTAGATCAAACACAAGAAACAATGAGACAGAATGTGGGCTATTTTGAAATATACACTCAGAAGAAAAAAAGGTAAGAGAATAAAAACAAATGATGAAATAATGAGATTTATGGGACATCAAAAGAGCAGTCAGATCATTGGAGTTCAAAAGTCAATACAGAAAGACAAAAGTGTAGAATTTCTTTTAAGAAATAAAAGAAATTTTTCCAAATCTATACCCAGGTACACAATAGTCAAAGTTCATCAGAAATTCAATCCAAATAAGACTCATGTAAGATATATTTTAGTCAACCTGATAAAGGTCCAAAAAAAAAATAATTAGAAAAAAAATAATTAGAATCTCTAAAAGTAGCAGAATAAATGATGTGAATAATATATAAGGGAGTTACAAGGCACCTAGCAGTAGACTTCTCAGCAGAAACTTTAGCAGCTAAGTGGGAGTGGGATAATACATTCAAAGTGCTGAAAGAAAGGAAAACAATCTGCCAACCAAGAATACTGTATGCAGCAAACTTGCCTTTCAGAAATGAAGGAAAGATGAGGCATTATAAAGCTAAAAAAGAAGTTGTCAGAGTTTGTTACTATAAAATGTGTCTTATAAGAAAGACCAAAGGGAATTCTTCAAGTTGAAAGATAAGGACACTAATAAGTAATATGAAACATGTAAAAGTATAAAACACATTGTAAAAGTAATTAGAGTAAACCCATTGTATCTACAGATACTGTAGCTTTGGATTCAACCAAAGGCAGATCAAAACTGTTAAAAGAAAAACATTATGTCTGTACTGAACATGTATAGACATTTTAATCTTGTCATGATTACCTAAACAATAGTGTAGCATCTATACACATATTTACATTTTACTGGGTATTGTAAGTAATTTAGAGATGTTTTACAGTGTATAGAAAGGTGCCTATATTATATGCAAAAACTGCAACATTTTCTATTGAGGACATGAGCATACACAGAGTTTGCTACCAATGGAGAGTACTGAAGCAAATTTCTAGTATGTACTGACAAAAAACAGTATATGGTCAAATCAAGAGTACTCCAGTAAGGCCGGGGGTATAGCTCAGCAACACAGTGCCTGCCTAGCAAGTGCAAGGTCCTGAGTTTGATTCCTGTACAAAAAAATACTCCAATAGTATAATAATGTGTCTAAACAAAATATTTTTAATTCAATGATTGAAAGAACAAAACCACTTAAAGTATTAATAACTACAATAATTTGTTAGAAAATGGCACAAAGACGTAAATTGTGACAACTAAAATCAAACTGTGGGTAGGAGATTTAACACAGAGGATTTTTCTTTAATGTGGTCAAATTTAAGTTGCAATCCATTTAAAATAAACTGCTAAAACTACATCATGATTTTTATAAACATGTTGTAGCCACAGAGCAAAAGTGTATAAGAGATACACTAAAAATGAAAAACAAATAAAACATTAATGAAGAAAAATTAATTACATAGAAAGAGAAAAAGGAAGAAAAAATTCACCAAAATAAACAGAAAATGACTAAATGTTTACCTATTAATACCTTAAATATAAATGGATTAAATAGTCCAACTAAACGACACTGAATCTGCCAAATGAATTTTTTAAATCCAACAATATACTGCACATAGGGACTCGCCCAGGCTTGCCCGGGTACAGCTGTCGCTCTGAACTTGCAGACAGACCCAGGGTCCGGGGGGCGTCACTCTGGGGTACACTCTGCCTATCTGCCTGGGACCTGGAGGCCTTGGCCCCCACCCAGTTAAGGCAGAGGCTCCACCAGCACGCCACGGGAGGCCACCCTCCCTTGCTGCATGCAGGATCCAGCCCTACCAGGTCCCACAATTCAGCCCGACCCAAGAATCAGCACGAACCTCAGGGGAATGCCTGGCCAGCCTCGCAGGATACACAGTCACACAGGTTCTAGAAGAAAATGACAAAACAAAAGACCAAGAGGCAGTCTCAGTCCCCCAGCCCACAAAGAACAAACCCAAGAGACACTGAAATAGAAGACACTGGCAGTCACACAAATGGACTTTCTGAAATGATAGAAAATGCAATAAAGAAACAGCTTGATGAAGCTATACAGAAATTCAAATCAGAAATATTCTCTCAGCTAAACAATGAAATGCAAATCATTATTAAAGAAATGTTGTCTGTATCTAAAGAAGAGCAAGATAAAAAAACAGAAGAACTTAAGAAAATGATCGAAACCCTGAATGAACAATATAAGACACAAACAGAATGCATGAAACAGATGCAAAGGGAAATGCAGGAAATGAAAAACTCCATGGAAAGTTTGAAAAACCGCTTAAATGAAGCTGAAGATAGAATCTCAGATCTTGAAGACAGCATGGGAGATCATGGCCACAAAAGAAAAGATCTCCTAAAACTAGTAAAGACCCAAGGAACAACAATTCAACAGCTGCAAGATGATTCCAAGGGAAATAACATAAGATTAATAGGCATAAATGAAAAAGCAGGGGTCAATACTAATGACCTGCGAACACTATTCACAGAAACAATAGCAGAAAAGTTTCCAAACATGGAAAGAGAATCTGAAATACAAGCAACTGAGGCATACAGAACCCC
>RJWM01012064.1:0-57351 GCA_004363535.1 Dasyprocta punctata
TATAAGATGCAGTTGTTCGGGGTCTGGTTTATTCCATTTAACATTTTGACCTCCAGTTCCACCTATTTTCCCACAGGTGACATGACTTCATTCCTTGTGGTTGTGTCCTTTATCCAAAAGATCAAAATCCAGAATATAGAAAGAAATTTTTAAAAATGTAGCACCAAGCATAAGTAATCTAAACCGTAAAAGTCTTTCCTTTTCTTTTTTTCTTTTTTTTTTTTTTAGTATATTTACAAAGGTTGTTTTAAAAACTTTGTTTAGTACATTTTTCATTGGATCATTTTGCAGGGATAATTTCTGTTGATTTAATGTTTCCTTTGGACCATAAATTCTTGTTTTTCTCTGTCCTTGAGATTATTTTGTTGAAACCTGTACTTTTGAATCTAATAATGTGAATGCCTCTGGAAATTACATTTTATACCTTCCTCAATATTTTATTTTAATTATTTTGAGCTATCTCTATGCTAAGAATTCACCTGAGATATTAAATTTAAGTTCTTTTTTAGGTCTTTTCTGAACTTGCCCTTTTATTCTGGAACTTTCAGTGACTTTCCAGTTTCCTCTGTATATGTCATTGCTTTTGAATGTTCTAGTCTTTAATGCCTGGCTCCTAAAAGGGAAATAACAAAAGTGAAGGAGAATATGTTTGCACTGTATCCGCCAGAAGTCACCTTAGTCATAAAAGAGAGGACTGCTGCAGTGGTGACTCCTCTGCATATGCCCCACTGGGATTCAAGCGGATTTCAGGTATTTGGGGGAACAAGATAATACTTTGCCCACACTAGATCCTGCAAGCTGCATGTTGGCTGGTTCAGGAACCAGCATACAGTCAAGTGCCATGAGCCTGTGTGGCAAACGGGCAGCTGCTACCACGTTAAGAGTTTACAATGACTGATATTAACAGAAATTTACTGTCAAAGCCTCTCTTGGAAGTTGTATGTCTTCCAAACATTCCAGAGTTCCAAAAATTTATATCAGACATACTCTGCCAATGCAATCCTAACATAGGTGGGAAACAAATTTCCCTGTGCTTCCTACTTGTGTTTGCCATCTTCTTAGAACCTTTTCAAAATGGGATCCATTGTTCTTCATATAGCAATCTCAGGAGGAAATCAGGAAAGTATTAAATTAGTAAGAACATCTAAAGGCAATTAGATACTATGTGATTAACACATTAGTAAGACTCTTTGTACTGAATGTATTTGTATGACAGCATCACTGAGCATTAAAATAAGCGACAGATAAGTTGAACTTTCATACCTTGAAAACCATAGTTATTTCTTTACTAAAATTGCATTTCTGAAATGAAATCAGGAAGGTAAATTTTCTACTGTAAATATTTGCATGGAAATAACTAGAAGGTTTGTTTCATGAGATTTTGTATTTTTAGAGGAATCTACACTGAGAGTTCACTTTATGTTGTTTCCACCAAGAAAATTACTTTTTTCCTCAAGTTTGAAAATATTCAGAATTAATCATCATTTTTCCTCCAGTTACTTAAGAAATATTTCTTGTGTATTTTCTTAATGCTAAATATGTCCTAATGTGCTGGATATTCAGAAAAATGATAAAGAAAACAGTTTTTCTCAAAGAACCGTGGTTAATTTGAGCACAAAAAAAATGTCAAAATAAGTTCAGTATGGTGGATTAGATATGATAACGATACAAGTTCAAGATACAAAATTATAAAAGTAATTTATTTTATTTATTTATTTATTTTTGCAGCACTGGGATTGAACTCACAACCTCATGCCTGACAGATAGGCATTTAAGCCACTGAGCCAAACTCCCAGCCCTAGTTTTTTGAGGCAGGGTCGCACTATGTAGCTCAGGCCGACCTTGCACTCACATTGTAGCCCAAGTCAGGCCTCAAACTCACAATGCTCCACCTACCTCAGCCTCCCAAGTGCTGGGATTATATAAAAGTAATTTAAATATACATTGCATCACAATAATGCTTAAAATGGGGTACAAACATAGAAATGCAGAAAAGGTTTCAGTGCAGAAGAAAGCAAAAGTTATTTAGTCATCAGAATAATTTAACATAATTGCAGAAAATATCTAGGTCAAATTTTTGGAGATTGTAGATCTTCATACAGTTCATAGTCATATTGGTATTTTAGCAGATACACGTACATGGAATTATAAGGTAAAACACTAGATTTGGAAAACTGCTAGAAATTTTCTATTGCTGAGGTATGATGTACTATTTTGCTTTCTCAATGCTGGGACAAAATACTTCACACATACAGTTTAAAAGGAAGAGATGTTTATTTGCCTCCTACTTTCAGAGGTTTCGATTCTCGTTTAACTGTCTGCAAGGCAGCAATTTAATGACACAAGGATGTGGTGGTGGAAAGATGCTCACCTCATGAAGTGTAGAGAAGGAGAAAAGCACCAGAGAGGTAGGGCCAGGCACCAGATGGAGGCTGGATGGTCACATCCCTGTGTCTCCTCCAGGTACTTCCTGATGTGTGCTTTATTAATCTCTGAGGTGTCTCTGAAACTGAGTAAGTTGACTATCAAAATTAACTGTCTCAGATGTTCAAGGAAAATAAATGGAAGGTAAAAGAAGCAATTTAAGAAATAAATTCAGTAGTTCAGGCAAAGAACAAACAAGATCAGATCTAAGTTTGTGGTAGGCAAGTAGAGAGGAAAAGTTAGAGTTAATGAGCATTTAGGAAACAGAATGCTTGAGATTTGTTTACTATCGGAAAATAGGGAGTATAAGCTTTTTTAATTTCCAGGGTCTCTTTGATCTTTAAATAAGTGTGATGCAATATGATAAGTAAAAAATATTTCTAAATGTTTACCCTCTGGTTAAAATATTTATAGGCTGGGCTTTTTAAATACTTAGATTATTAATATTTTGCTTTCCATCTAAATATTTTATTGATGAATAGAGGGACATCTTTAATGTTAAAAATTCTATGGTTTAAAAAATAATAATGTATTATTATGAAATTAATCTGTATGGATTTATTTAAATCCTAAGTCAGTTAAATAGCAAATAATTTTTTTATACAAGAAGAAACTTTCTAAATTCCTTTTTATATTTTATTGGAAAGTATCCCTCAAAAGATCCGCCCAAACCTCTTTGCTGTTCTTTAATCAAAATAACAGAATAAAGTATCAATTCCTTATTGGCAGAGTATAGAGACATATATTTAGCTCCTTTTCTTATAAAAACAAAACCACAGCAACTTTTCTTTCTTTGATGTATGCATATTTTTTAACACATCCATCTGTGTCTCCTTCTACAATATAGCTAATTAAATTTTTGTTTTCCTACACTCTATAAATGCAGCTGTAATGTGCTGGTTACTAAAAATGACTGAAGTAATGTAATTCTTGCTGGAACTCGTTGATTACAAACTTGCTCACTGCAATCAGGCAATACAAAATCTTTTTCTTAAGAAAAAGAGGAAATGTCTTAATTTATAAAAAATTTAGAATACTTCATTGTTCAGCAATGGTATTTTCTGGGCATATTTCTAATAGCTATTATGCTGTAAAATGGAACAAAAAGAACCTTAAAATTTAGTCCTATAAAGAATATTTATGAGAAAATACCTGCTTTATTTACTGTCTTCTAAAATGTAACTAATATCTAATAATACCTATGGTGTCTGTGTTGTAGGTATGCCTACACTTATTGGATATACACATAAGTATATATGTTGCCTGAAAGACAACCAAAAAATATAGTAGAATTGAACATTTTTTAGCTCATAGTTCTATGAGTCATCAGTTAGACTTAGGTTCAGGAGTGAAGTTCTCATGGTGTATTTGGTTTGGTCCCATGATGGTTTGACTGGGGTTAGCAGCTGGGTACAGGTGAGATAGACAGATCTGCTTCTGAGAGTTGACTATTGACTAGGACCATAGGGGCGGCTGAGTTATGGAGTTCATTTTATAGTGGGTTAGTCCCATGGTGTGACAGATGTCAAGATAGAAGAGACAGAAAGCCCCAATTCTTCATTACTGTTGAAACCTCTGCTTGGAACATATTTGCTATTGTTTCACTGATCAAAATAGGTCACGTGACCAAACATTAACTCAACCTAATATGGAACTTTCAAAAGTCATGGGGTTACAGAGAGACACGGAGACAAGAACAAATGAATGGCTATTTCTTCCAGCAGTCTGCCTCAACATGGCTGTGTGCAGGCATGTCTCCTCATCATTCCTGATCACCTGTCTGTAAATTGAAAGACTGAGCAACTAAATTCAGCTCTTGCATTTAGTCATATGCCCACTTACTCAGTTTTGGCCATTTCACTGAAGCCCATGGGATGATTTGAAAGAGATATGCACAGAACTGAATTATATGCTAAGACTTCTTTCAATAGCATTTTTAAATTTGTGAATACTTCTTTTCTAATTACTAACATATGTAGTTGTCTTTAATCTGGAAATATATATGATTTTGTTAAGTGCAGTGGCAAGCAGACCCTAAACTTGCTTCCTTCTAGTCAGTCTTGCTTTCTTCTGCTTTGCCTTGCATAGCCCTTTCACCTATGATGTATACATTATAGCAAATTGGAAGCCTAAGTATCAGTTTTGTTCCTATTGTCACGTTGATCTCTAATAAATAAATTGCCAAGTGTAGAGCTTTGTGCGAGAATGAGTGCCTAGTTTGGAAATGTGAGTGACTTCCAGGAGTTGGAGGTGATATTATGGTTTTTATCTAGATATCCTACCAAAGCCACATGTTTTTATGTGTAAGGCATTTGGAACATAATTGGATTATGGAGTTTTATAACACACTTACTGTTAGGAGGTAAGATCTGGCTGGAAGAAGTGGGTCACTGAGGGGATGGCCCAAAATGGTGTACCTCTTCCCAATTCCTCCCTTGTTCTTTCTCTCTCTAATTCCCACTGGCCATGGGAAGCCATGAGCTTATTCTCCTCTTGACGCCTTTCTACCATGCCACCCTGCCTTGGAGACACTGAACCGTAGACTGAAACTTCTACAAACTGTGAGCCAAAGTAAACTTTTCCTTCCTTAAATTGGGGTGTATTAAGAAGAAAGTAATTAGTACAAGTGGTTAATAAACATATAAAACTCTCACTCATAGTTTAGAAGCAGACTATTTTCTCTGTTTACTGATGTAAATGCGGCTTTGATCAACATCTTGCATGGAGTCTGATGAAATTTTATGTTGTGGATCTAACTATACATAGTCCAGTGCCTGGACTCTGAAACTCTGAGGTAATAAAAATGTGTAGTTTTAAACTCCTAAGTTTCTAATAATTCATTCCTCAGCAATAGAAAATTGACACAGAGAAATATCTCCTCACTTGACACCCACATAAAAGTGTTTAAATTTGGTCTTTCTTATTTTATGTTTAAAACTAAATTATACAAATGACTATCAAGTAAAGTAATATTGTCTTATTTTTTGTGAGTAAATGGAAACATAAAGATTTCTGTGTCACACATTTTTCAGACTCTGTCAACATGTTTTTATATTTTTCTTCAAATCAAGGCACAAGTTCCAATTAGCTTTGGGAATAGAAAATCTAATCCAAAAACTTGATAATTATTGTTTCTTCCTTATACTCAGCATGATATACGTGTGGTTACAAACTGTTTTTTCCAAAAGTAGAAACAATCACTTTTATTTCCATGGTACAGAATACTGTGAATTTACAATGGCTAATTTATCTCTGTTTATTGTGTTAAAATTCAAACAACTCTGATTGTATTCAAAATTCTTCATTATTTTTGTCAAGAATATGGGTTATTATCAACCATTCAAGGGTGAGTTGGGTAAAAGAAAGAGTAAGAGTAATTTTTGCCACGTGAGGTCCACAAGTATGGGATAAAACAATTTTATTCTAAAATGTCATAAATTGAGATTCGTTGTAGAAGAATATTTGTTCATCTTAGTTTGTCAAAATACATTGAGTGTAAGAACCTAAGTGTAGTTTTTATACTCAATGTATTTTGACAAACATTTGATACTATGAAAATACTGGTACATTACTGTGATAGTAATGTCGATAGTTACAAGTCCAATGGAATTGTGAGGGAAATACTTGGAAGGTCAAACAATGGTTTATTTGGATTCATTTTGCAAGTACTTTCCCATTATTTTATTTTTCAAGCATCAACATTTCAGTCTGAAATGGAAATTTCAAAATCAAGCACAAAATGCTATAAGGCAGAAGAGTAGAGGTAAGGAGAACTTTACAATGTGCACCTATTTCAAAAGAAAAACAGATTTGTTGTTTTCCAAAGTTATTGTCAGGTGAAAGAAAGAATGGAGCATAAGTACCATGTGCCAGTGACAACCACTTAAATGCTCTGTGAATCTAATGCCCAATTTGAGTTGGGTGTGAAGAGTGATTCAGTGTTTCAGGTAAATGAAGAAGTTTTCATTTCCTTACTATTTTGTAAAGATATTGTTTAAAGGTCATGTTGTACAGATAGAGAAAAGCAGAAAAAGGAAAAAAGTGGATTAGATTCAAATTCTTTTTTCCTCCAAAGGGCATTATAGGGTTACTTAGAAACAAGCCACCTACAAAATAAGTGCAGCGATGAGTAACATCAAAATATTGTGGCAGACGGGTCTTCAGGGACTTGAGCAAGATGCAGCCAGTGTCACTTTGCATTTTTCCCAGGCCTATGAAGCTGATTAGAGAGAGGGCAATTCATGATTAGACTATCTATAACATTCCACATTTTCATGCATTTTTCCTAAGTCATTTACGTGAGGAGAGATTTCAGAAAAAGCCAATCTATTTCGTTTCATTTAGAGTGCCAAGATGGTGTGACAGTTTTACAATTGAGATAGTAGTGGTAGAATAACACAATTCAATACTTGATAAATATCATTTTCTTGGCCAAACTCATTTAAAGTTTGAGTATCACGAGCTTCATTTCATAAAAAAGGGCAAAATAATAGAACTATGGTGGGTAAAGAGTACTCAAGTGTCAAGGAATAATAATTAAATCAATTAGTAATTTACGATAGTTAACCAAAAAAAGTACAGTACTTTCAAATGGTAATGCATTTGGGTAGGACAAACAATGTATTTTCAAATGGCAGCATTTGTATTTGAAATACTGATTTTTCAATGACTGTAATAGTATATATAAAAACAATTTTTTTTAAGTGAACTGAACTCAAAATATGAATGTTAAATAAGTGTAGTTCTTATAGATTATATGGAAGGGAAGAGAAGTTAAAATATTTTCTCACTGTATTAATGAATGAACTGAGGTTGCAGAAAATCAATAACTCAACCTATGTCATGAATTATGGCAGAATTAAAGCAAGGATTCTACATATCTGATATCAACCTTTTGTTTTTAATCTATATTATGCTGCAGTAATTATAGAATGTTTCTTTTAATGAGAAATTTAAATGTTTTATGGCTCTCTGTTTAATACTTACATAGCAGTACAAATTGATAATTTTTTTGTGAGCATGTGCCGTGTAATTTATTTGTTACTTTGGATCTTATGTTTACTATAAGTAGAGATTTACATATAAGCATAATGCATGGATCTCTGTTATAATGAATATTTTTTAAATGTCTTTGATTGTTAAAGAGTACTAGTTAAATTATCTAAAAATAATTGTTCAGTGAATGAATGGCACTGTTACTGTATTATGTTTGTTTTCAAATTATTTTATACTATACTTTATATTATGTAGATAATCTTCATATGTAATGAATGGTAGAACAAATAAATGAGTTAGTAAGTTATTATGCAGTGATATACACAACCCTGAATAATGTGTTCTTTTTGTAAAATATATTTCTAATGTTGTAAAGCTTCATATATGACTCTCTGAATCATTTTTTTCCTGAAATACTTGAAGTATAATATCACTATTATGTTATAAAATATTTTACCAAATTTGAAATGATTTATCAAAGTGTGGCATGACAGTACAATTGCCTTTTATGTTTTTTATGTTCTTTTTTGCCATTAGTCTGGTTTTTAATCTGTATATATGATAGTTAACTTTATAAAGTCTTCTAAAATAAATAGATGAATCTAATGCTAGAAAATGGGTGGAGAGAAGAAGAAAAAAAGAACTGAAATGTGTTATGCACATTATGTACATATACTTCCCTATAGTGAGTGTAACCATTATATACTGCAAATGTGTACTAATAAAAGTAAAAAATAAAATAAACAAAAACACAAAATAATATTTTATTAGTATTAGTGACAGAATGCAGAAATACCATAAAGAAGGGAGGAATAAAATTAACTTTGACTAAATTCTAGAGAAATAAGCATAAGTTCCTCTATTTCAGTAGACAAGAAACAAAACTGAATACATATCAGCACCAGAGTAAATACAAAATCCTAAATGTTATATCGGTCATTAATTATATCAACATGGGCACTTAATTGAATAATTCATCTGTCAAAAATTTTTTCAGTGATTTTTTTAAATCCTAAATTTACTAACAGGGAAGTAGATAAAGTTGCAGAACACTAAGGGATACGTGCCAATAAACAGTTTTTAACTTGGTTGTTTAAATTCAACATAGTGCCACATAAGTAGATATTTGTCACAATTTTCATCAATTGTCTTCTCAATGACTTTAAAATGTTTCATCTACAGATTTCCAGAGTAAACCTTACCTTTTCCCAACCTCCATTTCAAGAGATGTTAGAAAAATTAGTTAGTTTCCAGAAAATTTCTTGAACCTTACCAATCCCCTAGTTGGTTGCCTACTTTCTACACATATTAAACAGAGATGACCTCCAACTGAAATTTCTTCTTATTTGAGAAATACACATCAACTAACACATATGAGGTTTTATAACATAAGAAACATGCAAAGTCCTCATTTGATAGAACAATTTTTAATGACAAAGTGGAGCTCACATTTTGGTTCAAAACATTTATAATTTGTACAAATTATCTCTTTAGAAGAGGGCAGACCATGTATTAGTTTGCAATATTTTCCCAGTAATACAGAAATAATGTATATAAATTCATAGCACTACACATTCCCATCTTTGATTTTTTAAAATGAATTCGCTTAAGTTGGCTCTAGCTATATAATTTAAGGAGGAAGTTCAATAAACTGAAACACATTCAGGTAGTCATCGTGAGATAAAAATGTGTGCTAGAAAAAATGTGACATGAAGATTAGCTTCCAGGTATCCTAGGATTTTAATTGATTTCTGGTAGCTGCCTTCAAATGGATTTCTGTGCAATGCTGAGTAGAATTAGTAAAATCAGTATCTGAGTTCATAACATAAATTATAATGAAATAGACTTCCATAACATAAAGGCTAGTATAATACAGAAGTCTCAAGATGAGAGGGACATTTTCAGGATTCAAAGTTTTCTGTTTATGGGAAGAGTTTATGCAGAAATACTTTTCAGTCATTTGCCAAGACACTGCTTCTTTAGCAATGAATACATCTTCTATTATTTAGAGAATGTATTTCTTAATAATATTCTTCATCAAGCATGATAGGGTAGATAGATATTTATTTCATGGAAAGTTTTACTTATATATTAAGAGACAAATATAGACATCTATAATATTAAATATTTAAACAAAAATTCCTGGTCTGCCTTTTGTATTATGAATGAAACTTTCTTATGTGTATGCTTTTATTATGCATATGCATTAATATTAATGTGTATATGTAGAGCAGGAAATGGATGAGCAAGATATCATCTTATAAGTAAGTAGCAAGCCCACTGTTCTCGCTGGAGTCAGAGATGTATTACACAATTGAAGAGTTACTTCCTAATGATATCATGCCCATTTTTTCTCATTTGAACTCAACCCATTTGCTCCTTCCATTTATTCATAGTCCCTTCAGTGAAATGCTCAGTAATTCTTTGTCTTTTCTGTTCTCATACCTTTGAAATATTTGTAGGCTTTTATCATCTTACCTTTTTAGTCATCCTTTTACACAGTTATAGGGACTTCAAATTTTAAAACTTCTTTCATAAGTCAAAACCTATATTCCCTTAATCATTTCTGCTACGCTTCTCTGAACTTCCTTTACAAGTCTTTTATCTATAGTGCTATGTTCTGAGATGTCTAAAAATCAGGCCGCTAATAATAAGTAAAAAAAAAAAAAGAGTGTATGTGGTCTTATAGTTCTCTCCATTTGGCAATAAATATATTTTCTGTTTTTCTCTTCTATATTACCCTACAAAGGACAGAAAAGCCTCAAGTTTCTTCAAAAGTTCTTGGCTTGACAGAGAATCTGCAGTAATAAATGACAGACTTTTTTCTTCTACTGAATCTGGTCTGCTTTGATTCTTTTGTCAAAATACTATTTTTGTTCTCTGAGTCTTCTTGATATATTCTCCATATTTTTTATTTTTATTAGTACATATGTGCAATACATAATGTTTGCCTTTTTGTGGGAAGTTAGTACAGGTACATAAGACATCTTAATTCTAATTTTGAATCCCTTTTTCTTGCCCTCCCTCCATCTCTTAATCCATTTCCTGTCTAAGAAAGATCTATCTGCCTACTTCCTATCATCTAAATTTTATGCTGCTTTTTTTAATTTTGGGTTTCTTGTATAAGAGAAAAACCATGTGACATTTAGAGCTTTATCTGATTATTTCACTTAGCATTTAGCATGGTCTCAAGGTGCATTCATTTTGCTATAATGACTCAAGTTTATCCTTCCCTTTTTGCACTATTTTTTCCACATTTTGATTCTAGAACTTACCGATGCAGCAGTGTCTTTGTTTGCAACCTGGTCTTCCTGAGCAAAGCTAGAGGGAAAGTTCTCCAATCTTAAATTAATTGGAGACTTATCAAGCCAGTTCTTCAATACCTTGGAAATATTGTAGTTTGATTATTTTCTACTGTCCATTAAGACTTTGACTTACCACTAATTTCTTTTGGTAGAGCTTTTGTTGGACACAGCTCTTGCAGCTATGTAATGAATTTGCAGTACACAGAAAAACAAATGTAGTCAACATGTACACAAATCACAGTGTTAGTACTCCTATAACAAATGACCTAATTCACTTCATGTAATAATGGTCATGAGCTGAAGCATAATGTGTTTTTTCTAACACAGGAGGAGTGATACAATTACCTTACATATTTCCAAACCTTCAAAACCAATGAGTTATAGTATATACAATTCATTTTCGCTAGATAATAATATAAACTTATTCAGAAAAGGTAGAATCCGCTTCATTTTAGAAACTGTGGTTTGTAATTGAAGTTATAGATAATCTGTTATTCACAACACATTATGGATCATATATTAAATACACAGTCACATTTCAAGGGTTAAACAAAATTCAAAGCAGGCAGTGCATCAGGTAATTAGGTCTAATATGTTGTTTGGAATTAAAGTTAAATTCTTTTAATTGGTACATCTCAGTGGGAGTAGAAATACAAACTTGTAATTAGGTGATTGGCCTGATTATCAAAGCCCCATTGGCATAGACTGTGCAGAGAGAGAAACATTTTTTGGCATCCTTTTCTCAGATAACCATGATATGAGAAATACATTGGATGGGCATAATAGAACATTGTTGGCAGAAGTGTGCAAATGTACACAGAGTGAATAATCAAGGCCAGTTCAACCTCTTTCACAACTATATGTGAGAATGGGAATTTTTATAAAAAGTTTGGGTACTTTCATAAAATAATTTCATTGGTTTATTATGTATACCAGTAATTAGTTAAACATATGGCACTAAACTAAAGCCTCTGATATTTAAGTGGGTTTGAATTTGGTTTGCCATTATTAGCCACAACACTTCAAATTCAGTTTGTATGTCTTACCACATCACTCTGGGGCACACAGACAGAGGTTAGTAGGCAATAATGAGAATTCTTATTTTACAATAAAGTATAAAAGCTGTAGGGGAACTTTCCAAAAGTGAAGCAACTATAAGCAACCAATAATTTTCCATAAATTACTTACATAATTATTTTATTTTATTTGATATTGGGCTACTTTCACTTTCTTCCTTGCTTTCTCCTCTTTGTGTTTTTGATAGTGGCAATCAGGACTTGAAGAAGTCATCTAACTTATACTGTAACATAACAGCTCAAAACAATCCAATGAAAACCATATAAGCTTTTTAAACTAGGAATTTGTAATAAAAAAATGTGGCCAGTAGTTTCTCTACTTAAAAAGAAAGATGTCAATCACAGTGAATATCCATAAACTCTTAAAGAATATGGTGAAATCTTAAGAAAATAAATTGCCTCAAGTACTTTAGAAAAAGTCATTTACACTGAATTCCACTGCTGTATAAGAATTATTTTAATTGTCCCTAAAATGCTTTTTGGATATTATGTATTCTGTCACTGTGTATAGCTGAATTTTAATGTTACTTAAATTTGTACATGTATGTGTATGTATAAATTTAAAGTACATTTCCTGCAGATGAAAAATAAAGCTGTATGACCTAAAGTTAGATTGAGCAAAATTAACGTGTGGAGGACAAACTTAAAATATGTAAATTATTTCCATTGTGAAATGCACTGAGAGGTAGTGCTATCATTTTCAGGGAACCACAGAAGACTTACTATAAAAATAGAAAAAAGGAAATATAAAAATTTACTTAATTATATTTATGTGGCTCAGTCAGGTGTTCTGAATAAGGTAAATGATTACCTGCCCCCTCAATCATTCACATCAGCTATCTATACAGTCAAAGAATATCTATAATTTGAAGATTGTTGTTATTTTGTAATGGAAATTCTGATCAGTAATGTCTTGTGTAGTATTCTCTATTCCATGAAAATAACATCTGCATATATCCCAGTGAAATATAAAGATGAACTTAGACTGTAATTTGGGTTAAAGGGTCACCTCAGGAAAAGATGATCATTTTCAATTAAGTTTTAAACCACTATTCACTTCACTGAGCTATAGGGAAGGACACAGTGTCTTATTAAAAGATTAGTTTATATTATGGGCTGACAGGAATGGCTTGTAAAGTGTGATTCACACAATGAAACAGCACACTAAAGATAATTTCTTCTCTGTCTACTCTGCAATAATGAAAGTAACCAAGAAACTATATCTTAGACTTTACAGGTTCATAAACATAGAGAACCAGGTCACCTTATGCCACCAAGGTCACCCCTAGTTCATTTTGCTATGAACGTGCCTTCTATCCAGGACCATACTAGTATAGAAGAAGTAATAGGACCAGCTGTTTAGTTCACAGGAATACTTTCTCACTTGCAAGGTGAATAGATGAATAAGATATTAAATACCAAATGTTAAGTGGAAAAGCTACCTATTAAATATACTCTATAAATTTAGTGTATAATTGATCTATTGATTTATTCAGAGTGAAAATAATATTGTTCAGTTAACTTAGTTATTCAAGATTAAATTATTCAAAGGTAGGAAAATATTTAGAAAACTATCAAGATTATTTAAAAATGAAGAAATTGATCCTTCATCCTTGTTATCAGTCAGACTATAGTATGGAGGGATATCTGCTGACACATTTATTATTATAATTCATAACATCAGCATTTTTCAGATAATATAGAAGCCCACAGAAGGAAATTTGCAGCATTCTTGCCCAATATAAAATTTTCATACTTCAAGAGAGATACAGGAATAATGAATAAGGTAATTTTTATAGTTATTATAAAATTTTGGTAGTTTCTAGAATTACTGAATAAGTCAATTAAATGAAATACAGTAATTATTTAAGTATATTTTAATTAAGAAAATTCACCTTAAGAGATACAGAAAGTATCTTTGTATCCCTTTACTTTCTATCATTTTTATTACTGAAAAAAGTCCCAATTATTCTTCAAACTCTAGTTCAAATGCTGTGATAGTTAACTTTGGTGACAATGTGACCAGAACACCTAGATATTTGCTAAAGGGCTATTTTGGGCACATCTGTAACAGTGTTTGTGTGAGAGGAACATCTGCTCTCACCATTGTGGTCTGGCATCATCCAATCAGCTGAGGGCCCAAACAGGACAAAAAGACAAAGTATTATGGTTTGTGGATGCGTGTCCTCAACCAAAACCTCATGTGGTCATGGTGGTGGGGATTTGAAGAGGGTTTGTTAAATCTGGACCTCTTATTTTCATGCCCACACCTTAGGAAACAGAGTTACAATTTTTCCAGCTCAACTCAGCAGGGGCCAGGGCCCACATTTTATAAACATCCTCAGCCTGTGCAAGAGGAAGGCAAGGAGAGGGTATGAGTGCTACACCCACCCTAGGGAGGCTACTCTGCTACAATATAAGGGAGTAAAAGAGGCTTGCTCCCCACCCCTTTTATGGCTCCTGCTGTCTTCTACCACCATGCACTGATGTCCCTTCGCCACGTTACCCTGCCATCACCCAGCTGATTACGGATTGAAACCTCTACAAATTGTGAGCTACATAAACCTTTCCTTCCCTAACTTTAGGTGTTAAATATTTTGTCCCAGCAATGAGAGAAGAGTAATTAAGACACAGAGAAAATGAGAATTTGTTCTCTATCTCATCTGGGGTTGAGATGCCCATCTTGCATCTTTGGGCATCAGAACTCCAGGCTCTCTGGGTTTTGGACTCCAGAACTACCAGTAGCAACTTCATAGGTTCTCAGGACCTGAGACTGGGATGCACCATCAGGATCCCCTGTTCTGAGACCTTTAGGCTTGGCCTCAACTATATTCTTGCCTTCCTTCATTCTTCAGTTTAGAGACAGTCATTGTGGGAATTCTCAAACTTGAGAATTGAGTGAGTCGATTCCCCTGTGTCTTACTTTTCTGTTTGCTAGACAAAATACCTGATACTCAAAAGTTAAGAGGAAAGTTTTATTTTGGTTCACATTTTTTAGAGCTTTCAGTCCATAGTTGGCTGGCTCCAGTGCAGGGTGGCATATAGCAGAGGGCATCACAGAGGAGAAACAGTGAGCATCAAGCAGCAAGCCTGCCTTTCCCTTTTATTCCCTCCAGGCTACAACATTTTGGGTGGTGCCACCCACACCCAAGGTGGGACTTTCATTTTCAGTAAATCCTTTCAGTCATGTGTCTTTATTTTTCTCTTACTTTTACTGCCTTGAGATTGCATTCATTAATAATTTTGGTATATAGCATAAATTTTTGCTTCAAACGTTGCCTTCTAAGAAACTAGATTAAGTCAAAAGATAAACATTGGTGATACTAAAAAGAATTAATTATAGAACTCCCAAATCAATGACTCAATGAGGGGAAGATAATAAATTATAATTTAAAAAAGTAAAAATATATATATTAAAAAATAAAGAAATTAAATAATGAGATATATATTTATACAAAAGGATGCAAAAGAATATTAAGAATTAATGATGTTTTTAAAGGTTTCACTTTTCCTTTTAAAAGATCCAAGTTTTGTTATTGTTTTAAATACACGAATTAAGCTCCTTACATTTTACTAGAAATAAATCTAAAGTTTAGTAAAGGTGACTATAAAGGGATAGTTGAATGTTTCATCAAAATGTAAATTAACAAAAGCAAGTATCACAATTCAAAAAGGCAAACATTACTTTAAAATAAAAGTGTTAATCAGAATAAAACAAATACATTTGAACAACAAAAGGTACAGAAAATATGCAGTGTTAGTTACAGTTTGCGATGTCATCATGTAAATCCTCTATTTATAACCAGAGACTGTATCATAGCCACTATCATGGAAAAACCCACTAAGATTAGGCAGGAAAGTTTATTTGCCTCAATTAATAATCCGAACATTTGCAAGCTCTTTTGTACTGTCTCAAGGTAATTTTATTGAATGGTGGACTACTAATCAATAATATAAATTGATCACCAATTGATAACATGCTACAAATTTTTTGTCGTGGTTAAGTGGATAATGAAAATAGAGAATTCTGAGTATCTATTTGAGTTTAGCTTTTCCCTTGAAAACAAATGAAAAACATGAAAAGCTTTCTTTAAAAAGAACTAGAATGGTTAAAGTATCCGATTCGTAGTTCCTTATTGATTAACCGTACATTTACTGGCATGAACTGTGACCTTAGCATATACATATATCTGAAATTTTGATAAAAACACCTATTTTCAACATATGTAATTTTTAGCCATAGAGAAGAGTGGAACCTAACAGTTAGTACGCTGTACTTGGTTACATACACAAAAGCTTGGCTTAATTATAGCTTCTTGATTTCATACCAAATAAACCAGAGTGACATTTTCATACCTTCTATAAGAACGGAAATGGTGAGCAGTCAGACACCTGGTTAAAACCCAGCAAGTGGTTTTCCGGGCCAGATGATGGGTAACTAGGTCACTTTATGTTCTTCTTATTGTTCAGATTAATGTTCATTTAAAAACTAAATTTTGAATTGACAAGTAGCACTTGTACATATTTACAGATTAAAGTGTGGTATTTCAATAAATACATACATCGTAGAATAATTAAATCAGGATAATTAGCATATTCACCACCTCATAAATTTACAATTTATTAGTGGTGACAGCATCTAGAAAGTTCATTTCTAGGCCTTTGGAAGTAGACAATGTATAATCGTTAACTATCATCCTCTACTTAGTCTGCCATAGCCCACCAACAATTTTTACTCTTAATTGTTGCTCAGAACCTGTTGATTAGCATTACCAAATCTTGCCTCCACCACTACTCCTGTTGGTCTCTGACAACCATTCAAATCTATGAACTAAACATTTTTAGAATCCATAGACAGGTGAGATCCTGTAGTACTTGCTTTTCTGTGCCTGGCTTATTTTTCTTAACAAAGTAACAAAGGGAGTTGTTTTACTTAGCCACTCTGGTTCCATCCATGTTGTTGAAAATGACAACATTTCATTTTTTTCTTACAATCTATATGTACCACATTTTCTCTACCCGTTCATTAGTGAATTGACATTTAGCTTGCTGGCTGTTGTAAACAGCCCTGCAGTGAATGTAGAAGTGTAGATGCCCTGTTCTCCATACTGATTTTATTGCTTTTGGCTATACACCTAATAGTAGGATTGCTATACTTCTGTTTTTAGTTTTTTTGTGATTTTGAGGAACCTCAAAACCCTTGCCCACAATGACTTTACTAATTTCCATTCCAAAACCAATGTGTAAGAGTTTCCTTTCCTCTATAGCTTCACAAATATTTGTCATTTCTTATTTTACTGAAAATAGTAATTCTAACTAGGGAAAGATAATTTTCTTTTTCTTTTTCATAGTGCTGGAGGCTGAACCAGGACCTTCTCAATACACCTTCTGCACCCTTTTGCTCTTTAATTTTTGTTATGAGAAAGTGTCTCACTAAATCACTGTTTTCCGGGCGGAACTCCTAATGTGAGATCTTTCTACTGCCTCCCAGAGTGTTGAGATTACCAACGTCTCCACACTGACTTTGTTATGATTGTGGCTTGCATTTTCCTGATACACAGAGATCTTCTGGTGCCTCTGTAGAAGGTTACTTATGCAGGGAGGAAAGGGAAACTTCAACACTTCCCTACTCTGATCCAGTACCTTGCTTAGCTGTTCACACTCTATTTCCTCCCCACGGCCCAGAGTCTGTGGAGCTGCCTGAGTCTTCTGTTCAGAGCACCCTCGGCAGTGGGAGGATCTGCTCATCTGCACTGATCTACTGGGCTGTGCACTACTCCTTGGGAGAAAATGAAATCTAGCAAGTCGGTGTTTATTGCAGATTTGTACTTGCTTACTCCATTTCAGTGAGTGACCAACATCTTGAATTAATTGGCTACTCGGAGACCTCAGCTGCGCTTCTCTCAGATGAGAACTCTTAAACAAAAAATCTTCAGGGTGTCAGAAAGTTTGAAATTCAATTAACATTTGAAATTCTCTGTAAAGATAGTAATTGGCAGACATCTTTAAGTCAGATGTCAATACAGCATTCCCTGTTTTATTTAGCTCAAGGTCCACGTAGGAAGTACTTGCCAAATGACTTCTTTTTTCCTCTGTAATGAAATTAATTCTTCAGAGTGCAGTTGTCTCTTCACTACCCTCTTTGTACTTTATTAAAATTTCTTTTAAAGGAACTACAGTGGACATAGAATGTAATGTCTCTATTTCATATCTGTAAAGCTTTTTAACTAGTCATTCACACAAAGGTAACTTAAACGATAGGAAAAACAACTTATGCCCTGTATTTTGTATACTCCTCAAAATAAATTTTAAAAGTCTAGAGATTATATAGCTGGACAAAATTATATAGCAATAAATAACCCATAGTGCTAGCTAACAAAACATTTACTTTAGTTTCATACTTCAATCTGTACTCCTGAAAGGTTGTAAATTGTAGAGATTTGCACTTAATTAGAGAAAACAGGATAAACTTTTTGCTTATCAAGGAATTTGTTTTTCAGTTTAAGAGCTAGATAAGATTATAGCCTTTTACTGAAAATCGAATCACAAAATATATATAGGCAGAAAGATATACGGTAGTGTATTCTTCTAGGAGTAAAATAAATAAAGCAGCATGATAGAACAACTACAAACTATAAACAGAAATTTCTCAAGAGCTGTGCCAGGCAGTTCAGATTACTTTTTTCCTTCATCTCTGCCTGTTTAAACTTGTTCTCCTTGGGCGATCTTATTCTCTTCCATAATTGAAACTATCAACTGCATTCTTCATAACTCCAAATCTCTCTAGCACATTCATTTGCTTAAGATCTAGGCCAGTATTTTCATTTTCTTTTCAGTCATATGCACCTGGAATGTCTTGGAGACTTTTCAAAATGACCTGCCAATAACGCCAATGGGTAACAGCAATAATCAAAATTACTATTATTATATTATACCCATGCCCTATGTTTCTTCAAAGATATTTTTAAAATCTGTCTTTTCTTGCCTAATTCCTCATGTATTTCATTATCATAATACTTCTACATTATTTCAGTAATTTATCCAGTCTTTTTGCCACCTGCACTGTCCATTAACTGCTGCTGCTATTTATCTGAAATAGCACTGTCTGCTAGCAGTGTTCTCTTCTGGCATTACCACTGCACCTCCATTACCTTCCCAAAGGATGAAGAATACTTGGCAGCATGGCTTTGCTAGATGTTGAGCAGCTTCCAACTTATTCCTCGGTGTCTCTTGTGATGACCCCTACATCAGTTCTGGCTAAAAGAGATTAGTAAAGAGCTTATAAAAAGAGACTAAGCACTTTTTTGTTACTCTTTTCATATTTCGTTCATTCCTGTAACAGCCAATACTTAATAATGATTTCTATGACCTAGCTAAATACTATGTGGTGAGTTACTAGAATAGCATTTTGATCAGGGCAGTTATTCATTTAGATGTTATTTCTACAGGCATTTCTTGGTAGTGGTCATTAACTAAGCACTTTGCTGGAGCTGAGAATGTAAGATTAAACCTGTATGATCTCTGTATCCATGGGCAATAATATGTTGGCCTAAGCCTGTATTTTCCTACTCTTATTATCATGTTCTACTCAAATACTGTCTCTTCTTATAGCCATTTGTAACACATTTCACCAACTCAAGTGCAATTTATTATTTTCTTTTTGTCTCGTAAGTTTGGTTCTGTGCTCTATTAAAACAAGCTAAAATTTAATGTGAACATAAAAAATTGATAACTGGTTTTAAATGTAACTATCTGTAAAGTGACCAGGTAGTGATTGTTTGTACCAAATCAACACCTAAAACCTTTTAGAAGCTTTATTCAAAAACATAATGTGAAACAGATTATACCCAATATTTTTGCCACTTGTGTTTGAGCTTTAGATCGTCTACATTCTAAAAGTTTTGTTTTTCCTATTTATTCATTTAGGCCCCAGATCTAGTTCTAAAATTAGATTCACTTGCTTTACCCACTGGTTTGCTTTTCTATTTCCCCTTTTCTATTTATTCAAATATCTGGTCAAGGAATGGCAACAGCTATCTTTACACTTTAATATCCTCAGTTAGGTCTGAATTTAGTGGGTACTATGAAGGCCACTGTGGAGGAATGTAAGTTTTCCTGTGTCTGAGAAGTTTGAAAGACACATATTTTTGCTTAATCCTATTTAGGACAATCCAAGACCAAAAATGCTAATTGCTAAGTCTATGGTTTATACTTAGGTATCTTGCATATGGCTAACAAAGAATCAGGTGTCCCCATACTTATTTTTAAGGTTTTGTCATTTCTATGAAAATGTACAATAATATTTATGAGAAGAAACAATTATGATCTCTTTGTATGTGTTCATTAGGAAAAACATCATTTTTCCTCTTTATTGTTTTTCTTCTTTCCTTCCAACCCCTCTCCTTACTGATGTGCTGCAGGCAGTCACTTAAGGCTAATTATGAAATAAAATAGTTTTTCTTATTCTTTTCTATGACTCACCCAATGTACATACCGTAAGTCTTGTTTTTTCTCACTCAAAACATTGTGAAATACTTAGAAGTTAATTGAAATAGTTTGCAAAAATATCACAGATACTGTCATCCCATTAATATGGATTATTGGGTAACTACTTTATTAAAAAAATTCCACTTTTTTAGGTTTTTGCTTGTTTTTGATCACTATAGGGAATTCTGCAATAAATGATATTTTATTCACAACCTTAAACTCTTCTAGACATTTATAGAAGTTAGGAATATTGACAGTATAATATGTGCTTGAGTGGATATATATGCATATTTGTGTGTGTATATATATATATATATATATATATATATATATATTCATGTTACTTCTGCAAAAGGTGACAACAATTGACATTTGTACCATCAATACAGGTGAAGAATTTCAAATCCTTCCTTTCAGGAATAAGTGTTACAATCTTACCACATACATAACAGTTGTATTTGAAAGTTTTCTTTTTATGTCAGCATTATTCAGAATGCAAAGATTTTCACTGTGTTCCATGATGTGTGTAATTAACAGCTAATAAGGCCATTATGGTTCTTGACTTCATGTAGTATAAAAGCAAACGGTAAACACAGACAATGAACATTGTCACATGTTAATAGAGGAAGTGCAATGATATTAGACTAACATAGGAGTGATTCTGCAGATTTAAGAATGAAGGATTTTTATTCCTTATAGAAACGACATCTAACCTGAGACCTGAAAGATGAGTACTATTTACAGAAATTAGCAGCAAAACAACTGGATATTTTATTTAAGAAATCACACTGTTAGAACTTTTATCTTTGCTCTGGGTATTTGACATGAATGTGATGATAAATGTTTTTTATTTCAATTTTATGTTCTTTCTGGTTTCTTACTTGGCTACAAGGAATATTTTGTGATTTGCAGTCTTCGGTAGGACAGAACAGCCCTCGCTAGGAGGTGATCCCCACCTGGAAACCATGTGCAGTGCTGCCAGAGTGTGGCAGGCACACCCAAATCTCTCTCCGTGAGTCATCACCATTCATGGATTGCAGTGGAAGAGAATCAGGCCTCACCAAGAGTGATCCAGCTGGGAAACCATATCATTTTCGTTATTCTGTTGAGTTGGGTTTTACTTTCTTTTGTTTTGTTTGATTATCTTAAATCTGATAGCATGAATAGCTATTTGAAAGATAGCAAGACATATTATGGTAGCCATATTGGACTTACTATTGGCTTGTTTTGAAGTCCTTTATTGCATTCATTGTTTTGTTTTTATTGTTTCTATTCTACTCTGTCCTATTCAGTTTTTACTACGTCTGAAGGTATCTGCAGCTACTTGAAGACAACAAAATGCATTATGGTAACTGTTGTTGGTTTTGTAAGGTTTTGAAGTCCTGTATCACTTATACTGGTTTATTTTGATTGGTTTTATTTTGTTTTATTTTCCTTGGTTTTATCCTCTTTAAAATGAAGAAAAAAAAAGTGCCATACAAAGTTAAATGGGAAAGAGATTGGTTACAGAGAATGGTCAAGGATTGGGAACACTACTGCAACTACCAGTTAGGGCTTACATTCACTAAATATATCATACATTTCTAATGATCAAAATAAAAAAGAATATTTAGAATATTGGTGATAAATTTCCCTTATTTGATTGATCTTTTCAAAGTGCTCATAATATCATGTAATATTTTATATAATTCTAATTTCTTTCATTTATATGTATCATTGTCGTTGGTGGAAAAAAAAGCACCAATGTTTGAGATCATAATGATAACTCAAATTTATGGAGTCTATTTAAGAAAGCTAAATATGTCTATCAATATATGTCTGTTGATTTAGCACACATTTTCCAATATGCTAAAAAATGTGATGCATCAGTGTAAGTTTTCTAGAGAAACAGAACCAATAGGACACATATATAAAGGAAGATTTGTAATGGAAATTAGTTCAAACAATTATGACCACTGATAACTCTCTCTGAAAAAAATGGAGAAACAGAGAATATAGTGGTATAATTAAGCCTGTGTCTGAAAATCTGAGAACTAGGGCAACTAGCTGTATAATTTTCAGTCCACTCTGAAGGTTACCAATTGAAGAGACTACTGTTGAAAGTCCTAGAGTCCAGGCGTCTGAAAACCAGAAACACCAGTATTCACGAACAGGAGAAAGTGGCTATCTTAACTCAAGAGACACAGTGAATTCCTCCCTCTTCAGCCATTATGTTCTCTTTGGGCACATGGTAAAGGCAGTCTTTACCCAGGATACTTACGTACTAGGACAAGCACCAAGGTAAGATATTATGTCATACCCTGAGAATCAGAGTAGAGAAGAGAACATGATGAGAGCTGGAACCAAGGCTGAAGAGCCATGCCATGAGAAGTCAACTCATGACACAGCATAGCTACAACCAGAGAACTAGAGCTAGAATCATGGGGGAGCTTCACATGTTCTCATCTTCCTTTACTCACTGATGGTAATTGATTAACTATAACTATGAACAGTTGGTCAGGGAACCTATGTGAGACCATCTATTGATTTCAGCCTCCTAATGTGTAGTAGAACAAGAGGATAGAGAAGGATGGGGGACAGATGGGACAAGATACACACAGGAGGAGGAATAAGATGAAGAATAACACTGGCTATAATCACATGTTTAAAAATATTTCCCTGCTCATGATAATTAGTAGAAAATATTCAGGTAAAATTATTTTCTAATTGTAGTAATTAAATTATCTCAGCTCTCTTTCAAAATATATAGTTATAGTCAGCTTAAGTTTGTTTGTATTTATTTCTACTTAGTCATTTTCAGGTGGCATTAGTTCTGCAAGGTGCAAGTGCTATCTGAAAATATGCAAAGTACAAGGTGAAACTAATGATAACATCAAATAAAAATGAATAACATTAATTTGCATAGGTGATATAAAACACTATAAATGTACAACTAAGTAAGCTAAGTAAGTTTGGTATTTTTCACAGATCATGTACAATGCAAATATAATTATACTCAGATTCATAATACTGATTTTTGTACGTTAGAACATTTTAAAATAAATAATTCTGATATTAGTTAAATAGCTCATCTTCCTTTTTTCCCTTTTTTTCTACTCTACAAACTAAATATTTTTAGTAAACATCACTGAAACAAAACTACAGGTAACAACACATCTAGTTGAATACTTTAGATAGTTTCTGAGAAAGGAGCAACAAAAAGGAATTATGGATTTCTCAATATGAAAGCACAAGCTAGTTGTGGAAATTGAAGTCTGGGCAAGTTATAGAACTTGTTCAAGTGTTACAGTTAGCATCAGAATGCAGAGTTTGGGGTGATTATTCTGTTTCTTTATGTTACTTGCCAGAGAGTTCTCACACCTTAGAGCATTTCTAAGGCTGGCTCGGCATAAAGAACTCTAAACAAGGGTGCATGGATTAGGGACCCACTCACGTGTGTGCTGTGCACAGTTTGCTGTGAACCAGGCTTACATACTTGTAAAAAAAAGTCTTAAAAGTAAAGGCTGCAGCACATCTGTAAATCACAGTAAAATGTTTGATATTTTCCTGGAAGCACCAGGTAGTCTTTGATAGGTAACAAATGATCTGTTTTGCATTTTAGAATGCTTACTTCTGTTGCACAATGAAGAGTCAGTTGAAGAAGATAAGGCTGGAGATGAAGTATTCAGATAGGAGGTACCATGCGCTTAGCCAGGAAAAAGAGCGAGTCAAATCAGAGAGTGACTAATTTGAAAGATAAATTAAGTGTGAGGACTAAAAGAAAAGCAACAAAACATAACTCCCATGTTATTGGGTTATAAAGCTAGATGGGTAGAGGTTGCTATTCACTGAGATTGGAAATGATCTGGTATTTGTAGGTGTGAGCAGAAGATAAACATTTCATTCTAAATATGGCCAAATGAAGTGACTATTAGATTTGTAATAAAATAGAAAGTTTTCAGTGTTTCGGAAATAACCCAGAAAATTTCAAACCCATTCAGTTTTAGAAGATCTCTGAAAAACCTGGTATTAAAGAGCATGTAAAGTAAATGTGTTTGCCCATTTCTAGGTGTGTCAGTTACTCTTCATTATCATAATTTTGCCTAGATTAAAGACAGCAGATTGAATTGTGAGGGTTTGACTGGTTGAATTTACTGAGCAGGATTCTGTAGACAAACAGATCTGACAGAAAATAAGTGTATAATTAGGTCAGGGGATTTATTAAGTAGGCTGAAACCCTCAGAGATGGAAAGTTCCTCAATGCCAGTGGTGCACAGAGCATCAGTGGGTCCAGCAGCTGCTGCACCCAAGAAGTCAGAAACCACAGAACAAGAGGGGTCGAGGATGTGGTGCCAGTCTGAGGGCAGAAGCCTGGAAGTCACCTGGATGGGCACCAGTGTTACGCTGTGCTGGAAGACTAAATGTGCACAAGGGACAGAAGTGGCAGATGGCTCACTGTTCAAGCAGAATGGAAATGTGTGCCAACTTTCTCCTTCTTTCCCTTTTATCTCATCCAAGCTACCAGCCTACTGGATGGTGCCATCCGGAATCAGGATGGGTTGTCCCCTCCTCAGTTTGCTGGCCTGCATACCAGTTATCTCTGGAAACACCCCAACACACTCAGACCTGCCCTTTATTAACCCGCTAGTCATTTCTTAATCCACTTGATTTATCACTGTTTGCAGTCACAATGGGTTAACCCATTGATGAGTTCAAAGCTGAAAGGGCTATTAGGAGATGGGTCTTAGTTGGAAGAAGTAAGTCATGGGGCAGGAATTTGGGAATATCCTCTGGTCCCTGGTCCCTTTTTATTGGATTCTTCTGCTCTCTGCTTCTGTGGGTTGAGCAGCTTCCTTCACTCATCCCCTTCTACCGTAATGTTTCTGATTTGAAACAAGCTGACCAGAGGCCAAGTCCTCTCCACCAGCAAGCCAAAATATATCCTTCCTCTTAACTTACAGTTGTGGTTCTCAGATACTTGATCCCATGACAGAAAACTGACCAAAGTTTCAAGAAAGAACTGGCAATTTTAATGAGAGTATGAAAAGACTTGCTAGTCTGTGAGTAATCTGGATATCTTGCAAAAGAATGAAATAACTACAATTCAGGGAAAATTGATAGCAGAAGAGGAGTGACAGTGACTACGTTGTATTTTTGGACTAATTTCTTTTCTGTGTGAATGATATACTAAGAAGTCACTGAATTTTTGAGCAGTAACAAATTTACATGGAAGGAATACATATAATATTCTTTGATTTTATCCTGATCCAAATATTTTAAAAGTCTGTGTTCTACAAAATGCCAGAGGCAATATTAGAAGGTATTTCCTGGTTATATAGTTACCAAGCTTTCCCAAAGAAAATATTCTAGACTTCAGGAAAATAACTCATCTATGATGGAATAAAAGGTCCTTTTAAAATATGTTTTTAGGGGCTGGGAGTTTGGCTCAGTGGCTTACGTGCCTGTCAGGCAGGTGCGAGGTTGTGAGTTCAATCCCTGGTGCCAAAATAAAATAAAATAAGATATGATTTTAAAAATATTATAATTGAACTTTTTCAAAAGTAGTCCACTAATATCTCAATGTATCATTTTCATAGGCGTGTACAGAACAGAGAGGTGCTTGTGGGACAACAAGCACTAAATTATTTATGCAGGAATTATGGATTTATTTTATTTAGACATTTTACAATTGATTTGACCATGAAAATATATCATCATGATCTTATTGCCTATGATAGTAAAGAAGGGCTCCAGGCAGGAAAATAATTGTAATTTGTGCATCTATTGTTGCTCAGCTGAAACACTCAAGTCAATTCCGTTTCTTCCAACTTCTTCCCCAAAGAAGGGGAAAGCATACTTAATTTGAGTTTCTGACACTTATTTTTGAAGTTGTCTTTGATGAAAAAAGACATACAGGCTCATATATTTTAATTTAATATTTATACAGTCATACATTGCTTAACAACTGGGAGACATTTGTGAAATGCATCATAAAGTGATATTGTGGTTGTGAGACTGTCATAGAAGATGTTTACAAAAATGAAGACAGCAACAGCATCACTAGTGAATATAATCCTATGGGTCTACCACTGCATATGTAGTCTCTCACTGAAATGAAATTATGCAGCCAAGGATTACATTCTAAACCTTGAAAATATCTGAGTAACTCCATTCTATAGTATGAAGTTATATTCTCAAGCATGTACACATTTAGTAGTTCAAATAGAGATTTTGCTTTAAAGAATTATAAATGTAGACAAACATCCCCATCCGAATATAGTAAAGGAATTGATAAATCCTGACAATTGCTAATGGGATAATTAAAAGGAGTAAGAAAGAAGAAGAAAAAAAGAAGGAAGGTTGAAAGGATAACTATTTTATCACACTATATCCTTTAGTCTTTGTTATCTTTTCAATATAATACCAAGGAAGCCACAGAAAATGATAAAAATAGGTAGTGTGATTGGCAATGAGTAATTTGTCAGTCTTCAGAAGGACATTTTCCTGTCTACAAAGTTTACAGAACTACAGTAACTAGCTGGCGTTACCAACTTGCTGCTTCTTGTGAGAATAAACTGCAATTCCAGAGAGAGACAGAGAGACAGAGACAGAGAGACAGAGAGCGAAATTACTACAATTCAGCAATTCAGTAATTTAGAAACGGCTCCCTAAGAAGGATGTTTTCTGAGGAGCGGTTGCTGGCCTATGGGTGCTGACCGATACGTCATAATGTCTACAGGCATCTGATGGGCTGATTCTGCAATATTGAGAAAAATGAAGATTAGTGTACACTGTTAGCGCTACTCCAAATCAGCTTTTGTCAAATGTGGAAAACAAGATACAGATGGTGTGGACAGAGAAAGGAAGGAATTAAAAAAAAGCTCAAGGGAGCACACAGATCCCTGCTGGCTCCTTCCTGTTGCCCCTCACGGCAGAGCCTCGCCCCGGGCTGAGGCAGTTGATTGATCTCAGCACTGAATCCCCAGGTGCACAGCTGTTCGCTGCTCATATGGGGAGCACTGGGCATTCTTCTGCTTTGTTTTGTTTTGTTTTTTGTGTTTTTGTCTGAGACAAGGTTTCGTTATGCAGCTCAGGCTGGCCATGAGCTCACTCTGTACCCCAGGTTGGTCTTGAACTTGCAACAATCCCCCCGCCTCAGCCTCCGGAGTGCTGGGATTGCAGACATGCACCACTACATGTGGCTATTTATTTATTTATTTATTATGCTTTGGTACCAGGAATCGAACACAGGACCTCTCACTTGCCAGGCAGGTGCTGTGCCACTGAGCTGTATCCCTAGCCCCACACTGAGGAATTCTTAAATGGAAAAATGAGAACAACTTTTTATTTCATTTTAAAAGCCATCAGAAGAGTATTAACTGTTTTGCTTCAAAACTGATTTTAAACCGCAAGTGAAAATAATTTAAACGTTTATCTACTGGAATAGATACTATGGCACAAGTCAGTGCTCTTTATTTGATCCTCTGAAGGCATTTCTTTCACTAATTTACTTCATCTGTGTTTCCATGTGTGAAATAATTTTCCTTAAGTATAACAGGTAGATAGATCTACCTAAGCATACTGTTTTTCCAAAATACAAAACTTTGCTTTGCTCTGTTTTTATTGCAGACGCATAGACACACATATATAGACATGCCTCGAGGCACAGCATTAGCAAAGCTTATTGCGTTTCCACCTCATTTGCAAGCGTGGTGATGTTTCTTACTTTGTATGTCCTTCAGGCCTCATCAGAGCACAAAGTTCCAAGTGACTTCAAAGGGTGTTCTGTACTCAGATGAGCTCTAAGGGGCAAGCAAGATGATGAAAAATGAACCGACACCAGAGATGCAATGAAAGGTAAAAATCATAGCGTCACCACAGCTCTCAGGTTATAGAGTGGGCTAAATCCCAGCACCTGGATATATGGTAAACACTAATGGCAGAAAATGAATCTGAGTTCAGTCACTGGATTCTGAAAGAGTTTTCTTCACCAAGAATGAAGGTGTCATTTTATTATGATGATGTAACGATTATGAAAATCTGTGGTTTTCTTTGTTTAGAGAAGGAAATAACAAATAAATGAATGATTAAGCAAAATGTAGCATCTGACCCAAAGTAGGTATTACAGGTATACTATTGGGATAAACCCAGACTTTTAAAATTCAATATGTGGTGCACACCTGTAATTGCAGCACTTGTGATACTGAGGCAGGAGGATCTACCCAAGTTCGAGGCCAGCCTGGGCTACATAGTGAGTTCAGGGCCAGCCTGAACTATGTAGTGAGTCCCTGCCTCAAAAAATCAACAAAACAAAACAAAGTCCAATGGGATTTTCCTAAATTAGGGATATGGAGGCACAAAGAAATACCCAGAAACATTTAGAAGAAATTTTTTTATATAAACCTAGGCTTCTCTTTCTCCAAAAGATAGGCCTGTTTAAAGAGAAGAATTAATGAGTTCAAAATGAAAATCGGGTTCAGAAACTTGTCCTCTGACAAAAATTCTTTCAGTAACTGCTCATAAGCAGGAAAATATAAAATTTGTCATGGTGTTTATATACATGTAAACGTTAAAAAAAGAACACTATATGTAAAATAAAATAGTTCATACTTTAGGTATATCATGTGAGCAAATGTAAAAACATTGCCATAGGGCTGGGGATTTAGCTCAGTGGCATAAGCGGCTGCCTGGCAGGTATGAGGTTGTGAGTTTAATCCCCGGTACCGAAAAAAAACCCAAAAAACAAAAAACAAAACAAAACAACAACAACAACAACAACAAAAAAGCCATTGCCATGGCTTGTGTTTTTGAGAACTTAGTTCTTTAATTTTTATATTGTTCAATTTAAAATTTACTCTCTAGGATAGGAATTTAGTCTGTTCCAAATTCAAATTTTGTATTGGTAGATTCCTCAATTTCTTTATTTTCGTGAGTGCTCTCTTCTATACATATCTCTTTGAGAGTTCTCGGAGTTTCTATTGATATTGTCTTATAGTTAATTGATAATAGCATTAGATCATGAATCATCGGAGTCTTTTGGAAAGCTACTGTAAGCAGGAACAAAGTTTTCTGCTTTTTATCTCAGTGACAGGATATCTGTTCAAGAAGACTATTTCAGAGTAGCCTACACATCATTCTTCATACTCATTATTTACATTTTCCTTCAGGAATATCATTTATTCTGGGATATACCATAGAAAATTGATGATACAGACTGATTAAGATCTATATTAGGCAAAAGCATCATTTCTTCCATCGTGTCTAAAGTCATTGGTTATAAAACAATTTTACAGGGATGTATTACCTGAAAATCAGTCTGTTCTATAAATCTCTTGCTGTCAAAATATTTTCTCTGTAATGTTCTAGCAATAGCATTTTTCAGTTCATATATCCTGTACTTCTTTTTATCAGGCTCTAATGTAACTAGAGATTTAGTTGAATCACACACTTTTATCACCAGACAGTAGCTGGTGATAAAATTATTCGACTGGAAGAAGGTATTTCTTATAATTGGCAATAGGCTTCTTCTTCTACAAAGTTAAATTTTTGCTTCAGAGCTGGAATGTGGCCTTTTGATAGCAATTGTAGTTTGCAGTGTTATACACCCAACTCTCTTAATTGTTCAGAGACCTGGCATCTATGCTGGGTTCCCATGGGGCCACCACTGCCACCAGATTTCTCAACCTTCATTTCGTCAGTCATGCTGCTCCCCATTTTTATGTGCCGTCCTTGGGAAATAGCATGTGCTTTTCACCCCTCATCATTTGACTCTGAAATCCAGAGCCCCAGTTCTGTTTGCACTTATCTCTGCTCCATTATTTCTGCTTGAATAACCAGCTTTCACTACAACGCTACTGTATGAACCTTTGAAGAGAAAGTGCTGAAATCCACCCACGTAATGCAAGCAGAGACAACATGTCTTGATGAGAGAGGGATTATGTTATGTAGAAAACATTGTTTCCCAGTTTATTCTCTGAGAAGTTTTTTCATACGTTTGTAAAAATAAGCAAACATTCAAATGAATAAAGAAACAAAGTAAGGATGGATAAAGAAGGAAAGAAGGAATGATGGAAAAAGAGGCAAGGAGAAAATCAGGCCAGCAGACAGAAGGAAGGAAAGGAGAGAGGGAGAAAGAAAAGAAGGAAGGAAGGAAAGGAAGAAGGGAGGAAGAAAGGAAGAGAGGGAGGAAGGAAGAATAAGGGAAAGGAGGGAGAGAGGAAGGAAGGAAGGAAGAAGGAAGAAGGGAGGAAGAAGGAAGAAAGGAAGGAAGGAAAGGAGACAGGGAGGGAGGAAGCTATATTAAACCTGAAGATCCACTGTAAGACAGGGCATCCAAAGGCTGAGTGCCAGTAGCCTTAGCAACAGTAAGAATCATGACCATCCCCCCGGCATCCATTTTTCAAGCATTTTTAGCAATTTTTGCACAGTCATCGACAGGATTATTAGTACTATCAAATATATTCAGAACCTATTAACAAAACCACTCCAGCTGACATTGGTGAAAATTCAATGATTCACTTCAGAGAGAATGTTAATTTTAAAAGCTGGAAGTAGCTAAAGGAAATCGTCTAAGTCATATATGACATATTTACAAGGACTACATTTTGGAACACAGGTAAAAAGACCCTCTAGGAACTTGCAAAAGTAGGAGGAAATTTTACAAGATTTCAATGCCTCTAAAATGTGCAGTAGTAAAGTGAAAATAGTGCTAAATAACAATATTTATTGTAGTGCTGTGTTTGCATCTTACCCAACGATCTTGTGAGACAAAAACCAAATGAAGTTCTGATACTTTCGTAATCCGTTTTTGGCTGTCTTGCTGTGATGGTAAATGCATGCCAGCCAGATTTACTTTTGCCGGGAAGGTGCGAACTGGTGTCTCAGGGTGTTAATTTATTCATCCAAATTCCTCACAGTAGGTGATCTTTGCTTCATCTTGTAGTGGTTGGTACTAGCCACGTCCTTGTAGTCTCCATTTAACATTGCTTTCATTACTACAGATACTTCTCCTGAATTCTCCCAAGTCTATGTGGCACTGTCATCTTTTTAGTATTTCAGATTAAACATTGGAGAGTCATCTTTGCCTCCATATTGTAGTGAATCTGCATTTCGCATGTATGAAATTTAGTAGGTAAAACATCCTAAATCACTAAAATTCAAGTCTTTTTTAAACTCTGGTAACCAGGACATTAATAAAGGGATTGTTTTTCTTCCTGGATCACAACAATAGCAAATATTTTAACAGTGTCTTTACCTCAATTTTCTCTTCCTTAATTATTTCAGTATGTCGATGCTTTAATAACCTTCTACAATCTAATTTTATTCTTACATGTAACAGAATAAACGTTTCCATTTCTCTACTTAAAAGTGTATAATTGCTCTATACCTTACATCACATTAAATTAAATTTCTCTCTGTGTGATTTTTAAAAATGTGATACTAAATTATTTTTCCCATTTTAGCATGTTACTTAATGAAGAACTCTTTCAGTGACTTCATAAATATAATAAATATAATCCACTATTTTTTAAATTTCCAATTGTAGATTTCACAAGGACAACAATAATGTCCAGTATATCACTTTCACAAACTCATCATAGTAATTTCAGATACATAGATTTTAATATTCACAGATCTATAAATGAATATCAGAAAAAGTGACATCAATTTCTAAACATTGCAATAATTTATTTCATGTAAGTTAAACTAAAGGAAATAAAATGTTATTTGAAAGGAGATAATATTTGAAGGCAAATAATTTGTGAGTTTCAAAAATTAAACTGTTAATACCATCACGTTTTAGTGTTCTTTTCTAAATAAAACCATTAGCTAACCATGTTTTTGGAAAGATGAAAAGCTTTTCAATCATGAATTGCTTTATAGAGGTCTTTTTATACTTTTATCTACTGTCCTTTGATAGGCGAATTGATTTGTATTTTTTTTATAGTTGTGAAAATTCTAACACATAGCTTGAAGCCTCTTTGATAATTGTGTGCTGCATTGTCATTACATATGTCAAGCTACCTTACAAAGCTGAATCCATTTAGAAGTTAATGGAAATCAAATGGCATTAGCGTTGTTTTAATTACGCATAACAAATCATCTACTTTTCAAAACACTATTGTTTAATGAAAAGTAATTTCTCACATAAGAACATTATGTTTCATATTTCATTGTCAAAATACTGTCGTTACTCTTGCTGTTTATTCTCAGAGTTGTCGTTTTTATTTGATATTGCACAGGGAAATAAGTTACTTAATTCAAATGATCTTGTGGCATGTTAAATTCATTGCTTTTAACCCACTGAGATGTATTTGTTTTCACTCTCCACTGGGCACTCAAGTAAATGCTGTTTTACTGCTACTTAGCATAGGAGAGGCAAATTCATCATTTTCATCCTACCGATTCCTCGTGTTTCAAATTCTACCCTGAAGTTCTCTTTATGTGTTCCCTTCTTTCTCCTTCAGATAATTTGTTGGATAATTGTCTTCTCTGAATACTTCAAAAGCAAGTGAAAAATTTTTATATACCAATACGTTTAAAACACAATATGTGTGTGTGTGTGTGTGTGTGTGTATGAATGAAAAATTATGGTTTCTCTTGAATATCATGATGATACATGATCACTAAAGAGGTATAAGGAATATGAATCTGTTTCCTGCAGTGTTGGGACCACAAATTATATATTAAAGATAGAATCTGTGCTATCCCTGCCTTGTAGGCTGGTTTGGAATACAGAAGCCTGCTTTATCCCAGCCACCGCTGTGATCTTCATGACTCACAAGACAGGATGATATCTGCTGAAGACAGCACAGGGAGGGCAATTGTATCCAGGTGTGGGAAAGGACCTTTCCTTGTTTCTCTCGTGATGTGAAACTCTATTCTGCTACTACTTCAATGCTGTTCCAGGAAAAGTACACTTCACCCCCCTCCCCGACTTCTCATTGGAAAAAACAAAAGTGGTCCAACCTAAGAGATCTTTGTCTTTGCCCATCCTGAGGCACTAACCTTCCAGGCCGCCTTCTATTATGCATTACTAAATTCATTTCTGCTTTTTCTTCATCCTTCGCCACACCCTTCCTGGAGGCAGCTGAGGATGTTAGCCAGGCCCCCAGCCCTGCAGAAGTCTGGAAACCTGCAATTTTCAATTCTACCAAGTGGTGACTGCACGTAAGTAGATTAACCTCTTTTTCTTTATTCCCAAAGTTGTACAGTTAAGTTATGAAGGTATCTTTCAGAGGCCCTTTTAACTTTGAAGGTGATCATAATTAATTCAGTGATTGGTAGAATGTCTCAGTTTTATAGCTGAGTAATTGTGGATAAGCAATATTTGAACTACCTCTAACTAGCAATACAGCCCATGGATGGAGGCTTATCTCAGATAATTACTTGACGTCGAGGATATAAATTTTATATTTCTAAATTGAAAGAATGACAACTTTTAATGGCAGTACTATGAGGCCTACTTATGACATTTATCATATGAATGTGGATATTTACAATGAACATTTCTGTTCAAAAGCTTTTGAACTTTCTCTAGTTAATCTCATTTTTTTTATAGCGGTGTATGAAATAGGAGATCCACTCCAACCTCTGAAAAGAGAATTCATTTAGAAATGAGAAAAGTAACAAGGTTCCCTTTGCAAGTTCCCCCAAGTTTGGGTGCCAGTTTCATTTTTCTTCATTGTTCAGTGTTAATTTAGTTCGGCTTTGTTTACTGCCAGTGCAGTGTCATTTGAAATTCAGAAAATAAGAAAAGAAATTGCATAGTAATTTAATATATTTTGCACTTCAGGAGTTCTAGACTTCTGAAAGTTTAGTAATCTGCTTCTATCTATGCAATAATTATTGAAAAAGTATCATTTTAATGTAAAGTATTGAATATGTCTGTGTGAAATCTCCCACATACTGTCAAATGTTTCATACCTGTCTTATTAGGTCAGCTGGCTCAAAAATTCATTGCTTCACTTTTTATCTTCTCATGTGGAATTTGGAAAAACATGGAAAATTTAACAACAAATCTGTACTTAAGGAGCAGAAATGATTCTATTTTTATAACTTTCTATTGAAATTGTAATATATAAACACATAATTATTTTGATATGTACTCCCTAATAGTTCTATGGAGTCCCTATAAAAGAAGATACTATTAGTAAAATTATGTCCTTTTATTATTATTTGAGGTATTATTATTATTATTTGAGGTATATATAAAAAAACAAATACTATAGTGGTGTTTCCCCTAGTGATCTATTTGGTTTTCTGTCACATAAGAATATAGGAGTCTAGCCGGCGTGATGGCGCACGCCTTTAATCCCAGCACTCGCGAGGCTGAGATAGGCGGAGCATTGTGAGATCGAGGCCAGTTTGGGCTACAACGCAAGCACAAAGCCGACCTGAGCTACATAGTGTGACCCTGCCTCAAAAAAAAAACTAGGGTCGGGAGTTTGGCTCAGTGGCTTAAGCGCCTGTCTGGCAGGCTCGAGGCTGTGAGTTCAATCCCCAGTGTCGAGGTGGGGGGGGGAATATATATATATATATATGTCTATTTTGGCCTTTTATTTCAGTTGCATGAAATTTCCTTCAGAGTTGGATTTGTTTTTAAAAAGTTACCAAATGATAAATAGTTTTGCAAAAATAGTGTCATTTTAATACTTTTCAGTTAAGCAAACTTGTGAGAACAGGACAAGGTGGAGACTGAGTAAATACTGCTCTGTTATCATTATCCTCATTAACACCCCGCTCTTTACCTCTCTTGCCACAGAGCTGCTGAGGCTGGTACACTGATTTCACAGCCTCAGTCTTAACTGGAATTCTGGAGGAAGAGGTGCTTTCATAATTTATTTCACTGGTATTGGTAGAACTTTGGAACAAGTGAAGGAAGTGTAAGGTGAGGAATAAAGACCTCAAATGTATCCTATAGGGAAGTAGGTCAGGAGAGATCCTGGATTTCAGGCCCAGCAGTAGTGCTCCGTGGAGAATTAGCTGGTTCCACTGTAATGCGGCAGGTGTATGGGATACACTAGTATGCCGAGCTCTCTGCACCCCCAAATCAGAGTTTTGTGGAGCTGAAATCTTGAGTATTTACCTCTTTTTGAGCACAAGTACATGTATGACACCACCGCATAACACTGCCATGTGGCTCCAGTATTTTTTTTTTTTTAGCGTTCAAAGAACAAAAATGATGATACAGAATTTCAAAACAATATAATAGTAGATAAACAATTGTTAATGTATGGTGTATTGTTATTTTTAAAGTAGTCCTTCAGATTACAAGATATAGGCATGAAAAAATGATCAAACAATAAAAGCAGAAACAGTTCTTTTTGATGAACCAACAGAGATTCGTAATATAATTATCTCTATATATAAAGTCTTTTCTCTTCTTTCTTTTCTCCTTTGCCTCATCCACGTTGTTCTTTCCATTTGAGCAGTTTCTTCCCCTTTCACTTTCATAAATCTATTATACATTTTGGATCTTATTTATTTTTTCAGTTTTTTACACCAGGGAGACAATATGATATTTATACATGTGAGTCTGAATTTATTTCACTTATAAGTATAATCTATAGTTGCATCCATTTACTTGTAAAAGCCTCGGGTTTATCCTTCTTTATACCTAAGTAGTAAAGATGTGATTTTTATACAGTGACTCCAGTATTTAAATTGAGACTTACTAAGTAGAAAGGAGAAAACTTAGCTTTTGTATTCTAAGTAACTCCAGTAGGTAGAGAAAGTCATGGAAGAACAGACAAAAGAGGCAGTTTCTAATGATGTAAGATAACAATCGGACGAAGATCAGCTGTAATTTAATGTAAAAAAAAACTTAAAAAAAAACTTTTTAAAGCATGTGACTTGAAAACTTTGGTCACATTTGAAAAATCCACAACCAATATTTTGTAGTAACTATTCCATGCTATTTTATTTCTCTCCTTTACTGCAAATTCAATTTCATAAGTGATTGAGTACTTGCTCTCTTTTTAAAAATTTTTTCCTGGATATTTCTTTATCAGCTAATTTTATAACTTCTAGTTTGCTTAACTTCTTTTAGCTGTTGTTTTAACTTAATCATTTTACATCCAATGTTTAATTTCAACTCACTGTGTTTCTCAGTTTTAGGACTCCTAAAGATTTGTTTTTCTTTCTTTTTTCTCATCTCTTTTCTTTGACTTTGGTTTTATTACTTTTGTGTTCTTTTCTATTTTTGTATGTTTGTTGGTTGATTCCTGGGGGTTTGATCCAAAACCTTGTTCATATTAAGTTCATATTCTGCCACTTAGCTCCATCCAGTTTTTCAATTTTTGAAGATTCAAGTTTTTTAGAACAAGTCTGCATGAACATGCTTATCATTGTAATACAACAATACATGTCTAAAATTCTAATATCGCTATACTCCATTTTCTTTTTGGTCCAATTCTTTTTCTTTTTCTTTTTTTCTTTTTGGTTTTATTTGTGTCATTTTACACCCTCTTCTGGAATTCTTGGAATTCACTGGGTTCCAGCATTGTGTTTGACAAATTGTGGAGATTCCACATGTTTCTCTCTTCTTTTGCAGTATATTTAAATTATATGCAACTGAGATAGATAGAAATATTATAGGCAGTCACACTGGGCTAGGCCTTTGAAGGAACCAGTGCAAAAGACCAGGTAACTTGCAACTGTGGTGGTGACAGACACTTCCACTGTAGGCCAGACCTCAAGACAAAAGATAAAACAAATGCACCAACATACTTCCTAAGGATAAGCATTAGGGATTGATATTCTAAATAGGCAGCTATCACCCTGAGGAAACCAGAAGGAGCCACTAACCCAAACCCCTAAGGAAGAGCCCCTGTTCTGTCACTTACTAACATGACTGGATTCCCCATTTGTCCCCAATTTAATCAATTTTACCTGAGCAATTATACTTACAATCTTACTGGTTGACTACAGTTCTGTCCCATCTCATGCCCCACTTACGAATTCCCATGTTTTCCCCACCTTAGACCTGCCTCACTTTGGGGGTTTATAAAAATCCCAGAAAAAGCAGGGTCTTTGGCAATACACTCAGGACCCCTTCTGTCTCTGTCTCAGACAGAAGCTTCTTTCTCTCAATAAATACATTCTGCTCTTCACTTTCATTCCTAAAACTCATTCATTGATTTTAGAGAACACCAAGTCATACCGTACATCTAGGAAGTTGAGTTTCTTTCCCCTATATCATTTACTTTTAAATGAAACTGAAAATTTCTTGGCCCAAGTAGGGAAAAAAATTTTTTTGAGGCTTAGTCAGTTTCCTGTTGGTTTTTATTATGATAATCTTAGTTTATTACTCTTTTCCTATTGTAATTGTGAGCATACTTTTGTAATCAAAGTGTTTACTGGAGATCAGTTGTCAGCAAACTTTTATGTGAACAGCCAAACAGTAAATATTTTGGACTTAATATGCTATATTATTATAGAGGAAAATTCAGCTTCTGATCTGCTAGATGGCAGATATATTGAGTTTCTTTCCACTGAAATCAAAGGATGAATTTTAAGGAACAACGGAGGTTCAGAGCAGGAAAAATTTATGAGATAGCTCTTAAGAGACAGGAAGGGACTCAAAAGTCAGTTGCTCCTGAAGATATTTTTCTAGGAATGTTTTTATAGAGCAAAATCATGAGGTAGGTGCAACATGGATTAAACTGCAATCAACCAGTAAGATTACAAGTATAGTCTTCTAGCAAATATTGATACAGTAGGGAAGCAGGTCATGTAGCAAGGGTACATGGAAAGAAAGGCATTTCTGGGGAGGGATGGGTCCAGAGGTGCTGGTCACCCACCTGGGTGACTAGTATCTGTCCGAACTTCCTTGATCAGGTAGTGCTAATTGCAGTGTAGTTCCAAGTTACTGTTAATCCATTGGAGAGACATGTATGTTGGCCATTGCATCCTTATCTTGAGGCCTGGCCTTCTTCAGTTGCCACAATTCTGAAGTCTCTGACTGCTACTGACTTCCTTGAAAGCCTATTCCTAACTGCCTATTAAATTCTATCTAACTTTGCTGCCTATAATATTATGATCTCCATTCTAACTACTTAGTTTTGGTGTTTAGCATGAAACAATCCATAAAAATATATTCATGGGTGATTGTGTTTTTGTCCAGTAAAACTTTATTTACAAAAACAAGATTTTAGATGAATTTGGTAACTAATATCTAATTTCAATAATAATCATTTGTTCTCTCAATTCCTCAACTTTTACATCATAACTCCAGAAAACTACTAATGCCTGAAGGAGAGAAACAGCACAGAATAGCAGAGTAATTTTTCTGTAGTTGTCTTTTTCCACTGGACCTTTCTCCTCTAGTAATAGTGTAGCTTGCATTGTTGAATTGTAATTATTTGTTCTGCTAACCCCACACATCATAACACATCATAAATTGTGAAGCACAATGTCTTCGCGATTGTGTAATGTTGTTGTTAAACAAATGCCTGGGAGGAAAAGTGGTCGAGAATGTCAGAGCCATGTCAACAGTTTGTCTTTTTGCTAAGATCTTGGCTGTCTTTTCTGGCTTTCTGAATTTTCCTTTATCACTTTTAAAGAGCTGATTATTGATATTTATTACAGCTTTTCTATTTATTTTTGAAAGAGAAAGTTGGTGTAGTACAAGCTAATTTATCACAATGGAAAGCAGAAATCTCCAAAGGGAAAATAAAAAACAATCTGTGTCTATCTTGAATAAAGGAACAAAACATAGTATTGAAAAATAGCAATAAAAATGAAATGCTGGAAAGTAACATTAACTAAGGAGTAAAACTAAAATCAAGTATATTGCTATTGTATTATATAAAGAAAATAACCTTAATAATGATATACTTTGTTAGGAAGGTTAAGAAAATGAAATCTTTAATTCTCCAAGAATTACATCATAAGTTTCATATAATTTCCAGTAGAATCACAGCAGTGTTTTGTTTTGTTTTAAGATGAGCAAAATGGTCTCTAATTTAATTTTGAAAATAAATACCTGGGCTTGGAATATAGCTCAGTGGCATAAATACCTACCTGGCAAGCACAAGGTCTTGACTTCAATTCCTGGTATCAAATAAATAAGTAAATAAATGCTTGATATAATCAAGTTAAATACAACAAAGAAAAATAGTTTTAGAAGCTTAAATTTTCACTAAAGTAGTATATGCAAACATTGTGTTTAAAGAAAGATACTGTTGTAAAACTAAAAAGTAAATCCAAGACTGAAACAATGTGAAGAAACAGAAGGGAATAAAAAGGATAAATAAAAAGAATTAAGATGTGTTATACACATGTACCAACTCCCCATGATGAATGTAATCATTATTACTGAAGACATATACAGGTAGAAAGAAAATTATTTTAATAAGAGTGAAACAAATGATGGGAAAGTAGATTTTATGTGTCTGTCATTGAAATTTTTATGCTTGACACTGGTGCATTTTAATTTTGTGGGAACATAACTGATATAGCAAATGTGCTGACACAACTAGCTTTCAAAATAGGAAAAAATAAAAGTTATTATTTATACTATAATTACAAAAACAAGTTTTAAACAAACTGCAATGTAAATATAAAAATAAAGAATTTAAAAATAACATGTAAAGCATTAAGAAATTCTATTGATTGGGAAGAACTTCTACTTATCAAAGGAAATTTAAATGATACAAATTTTTATATTTCAAAAAATTGAGGATAGTAAAATACTAATACAGTACAAATAATATGAAGAAAAATGTTCACAATAAAAAGAGGGGAAAAACTGGTGCTTGCAGTAAAAGGGATATGGAAATAAAAATCACGAACACAGATACCTTTTACTTTGTCTAATTAAAAAATAAAATATATATCACATTCTTATTAAGCATTGCAAACTGCAGTCTTACTTAAGAAAGACGCTGGAGCTACTTTTTGTAACACAAAGTCTTTATTCCCTGATTGTTTTCCTAATTCTGAGAATTAACCTAGGACCTGTCATGAGAATGGTCTTCAAAGCACAAGAATGAAGGACAGCAGAAGGAAGAAGAAAGACTTTTTCATTTAAGTGTGCAGTTCTGAAGTCACACATACCACTTTCAAATACATTTCATTGTCTAACATTTGATCATACAGCAACACTATGACAGAAGAGAGACTGCTACATGATGCTCTTATTTTGGACAACTAAAGAGCTAGATATTATTAAGTGTTTATTGCTATGGAGAAAGGAAAAATAAATTTTGTTCTAAATCAAAGCAAGAAAGTATGTGGGAAGAAAATCTAAATTTCAGTAGATAAAGATATTAATGTATAAACAAGCTTACTGTCTTGTACTTCTATTAAAGAATGATAATGTTAATACCAGGCCCTAAGTTAATTGTTATTTTTCTTGCACTCATTTTATTCCTCAGAAATTAAACATTACTGAGTAAAAATAACCAGATTTAGAACCAGAATATTAAAGCATAATCATAACCGACGACAAATGTAATTGTGGAAAGTTACTGTATGTAAAATACACATTTTATATCTTTTATTTTTTTCCAAATATAAAATTGTAAAGGTAAAACTGAGCTGTCTAAGCATCATGATATAATACATTTTATTACATTGCTTGGAAAGAAGAGACAGAAATTTTTATTTGTATAAATCATTAAGCTTTGAACATTCATACCTACTGGATGAAAGTATGTAAGTTGAGAAAATGAAGAAAGTTCCAATCTTACTACATATCTCACTTTTTATAGTTAAACATAAAATATTGCAATATTTTCTGTTCTAATCCTTCATGTTTCACATGTACACCCTTGTTTTAATTTATTCAACCTTGTTATATCATAATGTACCGAATATTTTCCGAGTGTACTGAGTTCTACCTAAGAGCTCTGCTTAACTTGGGCAATGAGATGAGCATTTCTGCCCCATCATTAGTATGGAACCTGTAGAAATCCCTGTTCCTTACTGTTTTTCTACAGAGTTTTACGGGAACAAAGTCAGTGGGAAAGAGTTCCCTTGATTTTCTATTGTGTTCATCAGACCAAGGAAAGACCTAATCAAAGATGAACTAGCAACAGTCTATCTGGGGTGTGTTATAAGCATCAAGTTGTGCCCTGGATTAGGGAAATAGTTCACTGGCATAAGTTCCTGCCTGGCAAATGCAATGTTGTGAGTTCGATTCCTGGTTAAAAAAAAAAAAAAAAAAAAAAAAAAAAAAAGCACAAACTTCGTATATTTATCACTGAGTTTGAGTTTGTAATTTTTCCCAGTGGTCAGTGAATCATGTCATTAAGAGTCATGTCTTAAAGTTTATATTTCACTATATCTCTGCTGAAAAGAAATACAACATATTTAAAGAATTCATAGAAAATAGTATCTCAGCACAAATAATATAACAGTTCTCTTGAAAGACAACTAAGTACTTACAGAAAGTAATGAAATTCAAAAGAATCCAAGTGTGACTCACAGTCCAAGGGAAAAAATCCATTGCAGGAAGATACATGGATACTTTAGGCCACTATTGGGTGCCAGAGGGGCTGACCCTAAGGAACCTTGGAGGAAATATGTAGAATTTCCTGGAGAAATTTGTTTTTTGCAGAATTTTTATGGGACATTTTTATCCAAGTAGAATTAAAACACATACCAATGGATTTTCTCTTTAACTAAATTAAAAGCAGCCAAATCTGTCTTCAAATCTATAGTCTTTTTGAGTTCAAGCTTTGAATCTGTATCATAGATTGTACATGGGCAAAAAAAGATAATTTTTAAAACTATGTAATTTTTGATTGACAAGATTGTACTAGAAACTGCATCTAAATATTCTTAAGATTCTGCAAATTTCCTGTCATAAACTTTATGGCAAGAACAAATTATTTAAAAGCTTATTGGTCCCATTTTATGGCTGTGTAAAACGAAGTATAAATACCCAATATTTCATCCCTCTAACTAAAAAAAAAAAACAAAACAAAAAAACAAACTGTATTTACATTATTTGGAGACAGGGCCTTAAAATAAAGCTTTGACTTGCTCAATATTTCTTAAGCTGTCTGTGAATGTCCTTACATTCAGCAAGAAAAATGATTAAAATGATACATTTTTAGAGAATATTAAAAATAAAGCACATTTGTCTATTCAAGAAAATATGTGACACTTGTTAAGGAGGAAAAATCAGTTTGTGAGGCTCACATGTCTCAATGGGAGGAGTATAATTAGAGCTATGAGGGCCAAAGCACAGTTCTGCAGTTTTGAGGTTTGCCCTCTGGAGCGGAATGAAGAGTGAGTCAATAGAATGAAGGGGTTGGAATGAATTTGGGAACCCGACATTTATATTTAGCTCCAAGTTTTACTTCCTGCTAATTCTTTGACTCTGAGAAAGTTTATTTAACGTCCTTGTATTATTGTCTCATGAGTAAAATAGAAGTTTTGAGAACTGAATCATTTAATGCATTTACTGCATTTAGCAGAATGACAATGTTTTATCTCTCATTGCCAACCTACTGCCATACTTCAAGGTAGAAAATGGCCTTACTATTCAAAAGAAATACTGAACTATTGTGTAGGTGTGTGAGACCATGTAGTCAAAGTCCTTTTCAAAGAAAGTTTCTGAAAGATTTCAGATGTTTGAAATTTCTCTTACATTAGAGCCTCCATCATGTTGATATTGTCATACAGTCGACAAAAAATAAGGTTTTGTTATATTTTCTGAAAATGCAATTTTGTCAGAAGTCTAAAGAGGGAAAAACTTGAGGCCATGGGCCTGGAAGGTGAGTGAGTGTGTATCCAGAATGTTTCTTAGGGGCAACCTAGCAAGATGCTGGAGCCAGGACAGAAAAGGTCCTGCAGCAGGCAACTACAGGCTGGGCATGCAGATAACTAACTGGTAACTAAAAGCAGGAGAAAGCTTGGTTTTTCATTAATTTTTTGTCTCCTTTACTACCTTAAAAACTTTGGGTCAGATCCCGGTCCACTCTGCATATAAACATGTTAATCATTTAAGGGGTAGCTATAATATAAGATTTGTGAGCCCTAAATTCACCTAACCTATCTCAAGACTGAAGAGACGCCAAGGCGAGGGTAACTAAGAGGATTTTCAGCCTTTGCAGCAGTCAGATTGCCGGCTAGTATAAATATTAGACTTTCTAGAACGATACCTAGATGTCTCCAGGCATCGTCCTCAACTTACTATCACCTCAGACTCTAGGAAAAAGCAAAGCCTTGCTTTGATGTCACCTCTTCAGGTAGGAGCAATTAGGGCTAGGTGGGACCCAAGAAGAATGCTCAAGCAAGAGCAATCATCTCATGGTAAATGAATTGCCCCTCGAGTCACTAGAAATTCTCAAGAACTATGAAGTCAGGACTGAGATAATGATCAACTAGATGGCGTCTCACCACATCACCTCATAAAACCGGTCTCCATTCTTTGGTTAACTGGCTACACTGATCCTCTTCTTTAGACTTGTTGCTCCTTCAGTGCCTCAAACTGAAGTCGGTGCTGTTTATTCTGACTTTCCTTTGTGAAGGGATCATCTTGAGTTTTGTCAGAGCTATCCCCAGGCCCCACCCCGCATACACATTATTTTCTTTTACTTTGCAAAGAAAGCTTTTTTTCTTTCATGTAAATTCGTACTGAGTGTTTCAATTTTAGTTTCCATTATCATTGAAGCAAGGCATTGGCCACTGACAGTCCTTTAACACTCCTGCTGCCTCGCTTACCTGTGTATTGTGAGCATACTCCGTTAGCATCTGTCAGCATATTTAGCTTTGGAAAAATATTTTGATAGAGTAGGCTCGCACTACTTAAAGTTTGAAGAGTAAGAACAGACTACCATTCTATCCGACACACTCCAGTATACTTTCAAAATGCTGATGGGAGTACGCGGAAGCGTGACATCAGCAAGAAGATGAGCTTCCTCGGGTGGCTGAACTTGGAGCTAGAGGCAACAATTCACAAGAATTGGTAGAAACAGAAGGGATTTTTACCACTTTCCTCCTTTATGACATTCGACCAGTGAATAGAAATATTTATTAGGTTGCTGAATATTTGGTATTTTTGTTTCGTTAATGAAGATGTAATTAACTTTGTACATGAAAGACATAGGAGGTCTTATGAAACCCTTAAATTGTGATGTTTTCAATTAAGTAAGCTACTTCTAATATTATATTTTAAAAATATATACTCTCTAAAATATGAGCTCCACAAAACAGATATTATTCATTATTTACTGCAGTTGCCCCTATCTTAGAGCAATGCCTAACCAAATCAAGTATTCAACAAATACTTGCTAATGAATGAATGAATGAATGAATATTTTGCAATCTCTGCAAATAATTTTTTGTTTGTACTTTTTAGAATATTTTTGAAAGTCTAATAAATTTTTCCAGCAGCATTTAACTATTTTTTCAGATATTGAATTTTTCAAATATCTTTCAGTACAACTTTTCAACTTATATCTCAGAAAGTACAGAATTAAAAGAAAAGAAAGTACAGAATTACCTCTCTTTACACTAATCTTTACTTCTTTTCTATACCATGTGTAAACTACATTACAACTGAGGAAGTGGAGTTTTAAAAATATGTATAAAACTATATGCAAATAATTATATGTAAGGGTATTTTGTGAACCAAATAATTAAATTCTTTTTGCAATTTTGCCTGAACATTTGGATTTTATTGTGGTCTCTAAAATAAGTCTTTGCATTGTTCTTTTTCTCCCTGAAGACTGATGTTTCTTTCACAGTTAACTGAGCAGAAATTTAGAACTTTATTTAAAAAAACTATGAAAATGAATGCTTTTTGGAGAAACTGGGCTGTATTTCTTCTCTGGAGCCAAGCCAGGATTGGTAAACACTAAGGAAATGAGACAATATTTCTGTTGTTCATAGAACACATTTGCAACAAGCAGTAAAGTAAAACTTCACATTGGCAACAAGGAAATTTGACTTGGGATTCTGAGCTCTGATGCTCTCAGCTGCGTGGTCCATCTCCAGAAGAGATGAGACATAGACCAAATATTATTTCTTACCAGGAACAAAATTAGATGTGTAACCATGAAGAAGTATTTTCCTTCATTTATATGCACACTGACAATTAGGCTCAAGGAAATGAAGTGTATACAATGGGAATTGAGGGTTTGTTTTTCGGTGTGAACTTATTTGATACCAGTTTCCACTTTTCCAACAGATGGATTCTTTTTGGCAGATGATTATGCAAACTGTTCCTTTCTTGCCTGTCTGCATGAAATGTATTCTATAAACATATTGAAGTATCATGCTCCTCTGAGTCCTCAGTGCTTGGGAATGTATTAACACCACAATGATTTGAATGACAGGACTCAAAAGAGTCTGAATGTAGAAAGTGGAAGAATACTAGCATGATTGTGTTGGTTCTGTCAAGGGTCCTGGTATGTGATAAGATGATTCCATCAAAATCTGTAATAGAGATTTCCATGTCAGTGGAAAAGAAAGGAACTCATAGATAGCAAGAAAATTCCAGCCAAACAAATTTCTAAATAATTGTTAATAAGTGTTTTCACAGATAATGAAAAATTAATGCCTTTGGAAAATAGTGCTCAAGAAATTCAAACTTCATGACATGCATTTACAGGGATCATTCTGCCATTCAAAATCTAATTATCAGCATCATATTTCACCATGGCATTATACTTTTACAATGAGTTGCTCTAGTACATGGATCACAAAGCAATTCTACCCTTTTCAATACTGTAATCAAGGGTATCAGAGCTAACTGACCTGTATTTTGTAACCCAACCTTTAGTGACATTTTTCTTAAAGGAACTCCCACTCCCTCCATACAAACAAAAACAAAAACTAAAGCAAAAACAAAAGAAAACAACAACAACAACAAAAAACATTTTGCATCTTTTGATGAAAAATCAGATTGCTTCATCAGCAATTTGCGCTAACTAACCACATTTAACCATTTTCTTGGACATTGTAAGAGTACTCCATTGTCCACTCAGTGGGTCTGGTCAAGCACTTTTAAAAAGTCTTTGATAGAAGCTGGGCAGAATGTTACATGTTTGTAATTCTACCTGCTATGGTTTATATCCCATGTTCCTCTAAATGTTCATGTACTCCTAGGTGGGACTTTGGAGAGGTGATTGGATCATGGGATTGTGATACTCATCAGTGCATTCATCCTCTGGTGAATTTATAGCTAAATAGATTGTTGAGTGTGAAGCCTGGTTGGAGGAGGTAGGTCACTGGGGTGTGGCCTGGGTCTATCTCTTTCCTGCTCCTCCTAAGATCTGTCTTTCTGCTTCCCACTGCCGTACCATAAGCCCTATCTCCTCTGCGATGTACCTCTGCCATGCCACCCTACCTTGGAACCAGTGGACTATAGATTGAAAGTTTGAAAACTCTAAGCCAAAATAAACCTCTCCTTTGATTTTTGGGTGAAATGATGAAAGTGTGACTAAGGCACTAACTATCTGGCAGGCTGAGGCAGGATGACAGTGAATTTAAGACAGGCTGTGCAACAGAGACGTTCTCACAGTTATTTCCTTGATAGCACTATGGGAGCTTTAGGACATTTTTGGTCATTTCTAGGAAATTTTACAGGAGACAAGGGGAAGGAGATGAAAGTGAAAGTTTTCCTGATGTCAATTCAATAAATATTTGGTGAACACAGAACACTAAGAAACTAGAAAGAATGAAAGACTTTGTCTTCTGGATTCCATAGACAAGATTTGCCCTCTAAAAGTTAGCTTTTTTTCTTGAAATAAGAAATTATCTTTTATTTTCCAGCAGCTAAAGTTATGCATCACAAGAAATGACACAGATTTTTCTGAGCAAGTGTGGTGGTGATGGTAAGTGTATTTTGCATTGTGTGAAAAGGGCTGAGGAAAACGCATGCATGAGAATGCATGTATATGTGTGCAAAACTGTTACCTAACTTGAAATGCAGTGTGAGAGAAAACAGAAAGGTAGCCAACATGTGAAAGATATTCTGGAAACAACTGTGATTACATACTGTATACTTCTGTAGAATTGAATTTAAGGTTTCATATTATTTCCAACTTATCACCACACATTTAATTGAGTGAACTTGAATTATACTAGTTTGTGCTCAGTTAAATCATTCTTACAAATGCATGCTATATATCTTGTAATTATAAAACATTATTGTCATTGACTAGTTATTGGAATCTTACTTACTTGGAATCTTTCTTTTTAAGTCAGTGACTCAGTACTTGAGAAAAAATGAGAAATGACTTGAATATGGAGATGAGATATCAAGCTTCTAGTTTTCACTGCCTCTACTATCACCAGTATCAGATTCTCTTTGATAGTGAAACTAGCCAAACAGATTTACTAATTCATTTATTCGATACAAACATAAGCAGGTGCACTTTGCGGCACAGCCCTGAGTGAAAAAGATACAGTAACAAAACAATGAAGTTTAATTTCCTTACTTCACAGAACTTTTACTCTCATTGTGGTGGGAGTGATATATCAAGATAATAAACACAAAGACGAGTGAACAAACAAACAAAGATTATGTGGTGGATTTGTGAGTCTAAGTAGTCCTAGGGTTGGAATTCATACCTATTATTTTGCATTTAAGTATTTCCAATCATCTCTTCATGTACACCAAAGCTTAAATTTAGGGGGTGAAATAAGAATTTTATTTTGCTTTTGACTTTGTGGATGGAGGATATAGAATGAACTCTGTTGTGCTCATATTATGTGCTGTTAGCCGTGGTGATGTCCCTGGAAAGCTACAAATTTATTAAATAGGTGCCAATAGATAGCTATGAATTTAGCAGGGGATGTTGAATCGGGGCTTCTGTTATTCTTTATGTGGTTCTCTCCATAATCTTGTTTCAGCTTCTTCACAAAATGGAGGTTGACATCTAGGAGTGTGTATTGCAAGAGTTAGGAAGTGGAAGCTTCCAGTTTCTTAATACACTACTTTTGACATGCCCAAAGGAATCAAAATCCCTAGATTCAAGGAGAAAGTAGATATGAACTTCCACCCCCCATGAGAGAACTGTAAAGAATATATGACTGTATGAGTCAAATTTCCATTGCTTTGACAAAATACCTGAAAAATTCAGCTGGAAAAGAAGAAAGTTTATTTTGACTTACAGTTTTGGTGGTTTCACTATAATGTAATTATTTGCTTCATTACCTTTTGGTCTGCGGCAAGGCAATACACCATAGTTGGTGTGTGTGGTAGAAGAAGGTTGTTTACCTCATAGCCAGTAAAAAAAGACAGACAGGAAGCAATTGGCATCTCACAAGCCCTTGGAGAACACACTCTGTTGACCAAAGCCTCTCACTAGGTTCTGTCTTTGAAAAGTTTCCACTACCTTCTAATAGTGGCAAGGTGAGAACCAAGTCTTCAAATTATAGGGTGTTAGGAGCAGTTAAGCATCCAAATTACCTTCTTAGTCTTTCACAATAGCATTCTGACAAAAAATTATTTACATTATTTCCATAAGAAAGATATACTCACCTCCTCTGAAAACTTTAGAAGTTTCATTATCAGTTTTGAGATCAGATTCCAGGATTTGATACTTTAACTGTGCTCAGATTTTGAGGGGCTCCTCTGGTGGGCTAGTAAGCTGGTGCTGCCTCGGGCTGGGAGTTCAGTCAGGCTGGTCTTGTCCACACAGCATCTCTGGCTGATTCACAAGACAACGGTTGCCTTCCAAGAGTGAATGTGCCAAGAAACATGAAGTGGAAACTGCCAGTCTCTAACAGCTTGGAGCCAGAAAGAGACAAAGAAAAATTGCCAATGTATTGTGCAGGTCAAAGAATTTGCAGAACCTGCCCACTTGATGGGAGTAGCATCAGTGAATCTGTTTTTTTCTTCTTCTAATTTTCACAACTAGTATATTCAGAAGACAGAAAGATGAATTCTTAAGAAATATCTCAGACTACCCTTTTATAAATTTTTGGCAGGGTAGGGGTAGGGTTTTGGGGATTGAATCCAGGGCCTTAGCATAGAGCTATATCCCAAATCTTCTTATTGTTTATTTTTGAGACAGTATCTTGCTAATTTATTAAATTGCTCAGACTTCAATCCTCCTGCCTCAAGCCCCCAGAATTCTGGGATTACAGGCATATGCTAACACATCCAGCCTGTCCTTTAATGCTTCCAATTTAAAATCAGATTAACTTAAGAACTAAAACATATAGACAGTATTCTAAATGGTGCCCTTGACTACAAATTAAAATAATAGAAGCTATAAAATTACATTAAGACTAAGTTAAATCAATTCTCAGTGTCAGTGAAACCACTAGAGATCTTGAGCCTAGAGTTCAGAAACATGTGAATTTGACTCAAAGCGGTAAGGAGCAAAATACTGAATTCAGTGCTTAGATGTAAAGTTTCAGTTGAGGGTAAGAAGCTGGCTGCAGGCTGAGTTAAAGTTAGTTTGGAGGTCAGGTTCAACTGGAAAACAACAGGAAGTGAAAACCAGAAGAGGAAGTAAGTAACGGAATTCTAGTACATAGTACGATTGCAGTACTGACCTCCTCATGCTGTACTGGGAATGATTAGTTAGGTGTTTTAAAAGCACATAGTGAAGAAAGAAATAAGGAATAGTGAATTACTTTCTTTCTCTAGACAAAATAGGTAACTATATGTATATTGCTTGGAGTAAAACATTCCTTCAAATACAATGTAGAAAAAATTCATTCTCAAGCTTTAATATGCTTACAAGTTCTTTTGGGGATCCAATGGAGAATTTAATTTTAGATGGCAATTCTTTGACAATTTTTTTTTTGCATACCCGGAAGTGCAAGACTAAAAAGAAACACAAGCACAAATACAGTGAATATAACAGTCTATTTTTGAAAATCAGAATGGCAATTTTGACTATAATTGTTTCTCCTTGTAAGTGCAGATAATGACCAACTTGGCTCAAACTCTTACTCATGCTTCAAGACCACTGTTTTTTCTTTCCTTTTGAAACTTCCCTTGATGTCACCTCGTTTCTTTTAAACTTACTTGTAACATCATCTATGTTCTGCAGTCTCCTTATGCCTAATATTATGCCCTTGGAATTATAGTTAATTGCTTTCTCTTTATGTTGAAAAATTTGAGTATACTCACTGTTTATAACTGCCATGGAGCTGCTCTGTTCAATATGGTAGCTGTTAGTTACACATGACTACTATTTGAGTTTAATACAAAGTGTTTAAATTTACATTAAATTAAAATTCAGTTTCTGAGCTGTGCTAGCCATTTCTCTGGTGCAAAATAACCCTGTGTAGTTTACAGCTGCCAAGCTAAGAAGGCACAGATAGAGGACATGCCAATCACCACAATGAATGTGTTGGTTAATGCTGGTCAAGACTTTTTAATAATTTTTATAGATGAGGAAAAAAAAACTGGTTGTGATAAAACTATTATAGCAATTTGAATTCATGCAGGAAATTGTGAAACTATTAATAAACATATTATATAGGTAAGTATGATAATACACATAAACCTGTATATAAACTAATTTTCTTGGTACGGCATGGCATTGTAATGAAATGGATTTAAATTCGTGTGACATAAATTAATTCATAAAATCTTAGTTAAAATTAAGTGTGCAAAAAAAAGCATTTTCTTTCACAGAAATAGTTAATCACTATATAGCTGAAAAATTTATTTGCTTCAGGGGTTATTTGGATAATGTAAATTGATCAGTCAAAGAGACAGACAAGTTCTATAGTAGAACATACTTAAGTTCCATACTGATGGAATGAATGAAGTGTGCAAAGAGAGAATCTGCGTAATTCTGAGTTTGTGTCAAATTAAAAATTATTCTGATGTTTATTTAAGCCTATTGTAGCAACTTGGCTTCAAGTATAGAATGCTTTAAATAGTCAAGCAGAGGGACAATGACATAGTGAATACCACCCAGTCACAAAAGTGCTTTCACGAAGAGTTCAAAGTCACCTTAGTCTGGCAGCTAAAAAATGAGCAAATAAACAGAAATCATGCTCTAATGATCTTACTTTTAGCTGTTTGGAAAATCACACATGTGATTGTGAGAGTTGTTTTCTTCATTGATTCACATAAATAAGACAACAATGACAAACTTTTGAAGAAATCTAGTTATCAGCCCTCATTGCAACCTGTATTCCTGGCCCCAGATCCGTGACTCTACAGATTTATTCATTTTGCTTATTCTAACAAAAAAAAAAGTTATGAAATTCAATTCTGAATAAAGAGGAGAGAGAATTTCTATACCTTGGAAAACAAGAGAGAAAGGAAATGAAATATTGATTGAAGAGAAAAAATTGTAATTGGATCAGAAAATTTAATTTATTGTGGAGTAGAAAATGAGACCACATCTCAAATTTGTCTTAGGTGCATGAGTGCTTAATAGTCATTTTCTATTATAGATTTCCCATATAGATTTCTACTACAGATTACTATGAATGGCAGGATAAATTTTTCATTGCCTGATATATGCATTTTTTATATTGCTTTTGCATCTCTGCTTTTTTTCCTCTGAAGAGAGCACATTCCTAATTAAATACATATAAAGTAACTGTTTACAGCTTCAATAATTAAGAAATTTTCTATTTTTTCTTCCACTTGATGGAAATTAGTTGATTGAAAGTTTTATTTTATTTTCCATATAATAAATCATTATTTCCTTAATTCCATGTTATATCTTCAAACATTCACCCTCCTTTCTAAGCTGCAAAGTATTTAGCAATAATGAAATTTTTCTGCCTTTCTGTAATGATCTGATGTAAGTAGTTGAGTCCTGGAATAATGACTTTTTTAAAAGAGAAAAAATAACAATAAAACAGTTTCAAAACAAGTTAGTAGGAGAGTTACAATAATTAATACATTGTGATTGTTGTTTTTATAGTAGTTATTCAGAGTAAAAGCTATTGGCATAATATCTTGTCTAAACAATATTAGCACAAACTTTTCAGTGAACTGAAAAAAAACTAGCTGTATAATTATTTTGACTATCATATACGCATACATTTTTTCTTTTCTCATCCTCCCCTTCTTCTTTTCCTCATTAGAATTTTTTTTTTTTGCCCAGTTTCTTCTCAATTTACAAAACCTGTTGTACATTTTGGACCTTATTTACTCATCGAGTTTCTAATGCTAGTGAGACAATACAATATTTATACATTTATACGTATGGGTCTGATTTATTTCACTTATTAGTAAAGTCTCAAGTTACATCTATTTAACTATAAAAGTCTCCAGTTTATCCTTCTTTATGACTGTGTAGTACTCCATTATGTATATTTTTTTAAAAATCCCAAACATGTCTTTTTATCCATTGCTGAATTGATGGACATTTGGGTTGTTTGGGCTGTTTACAGGATTTGGCTATTCAGATTTTGTTTCTATAAACATGGGTATACAGATATCACTGTGGCATGATGTTTTTAATTCTGAAAAAATACCCAGGAGGGGGATAGCTTGGTCGAATGGGATCTCTAATCCTAGCTTTTTAAGGAATCTCCACACTGATTTCCAGAGTGATTATACCAGCCTGCACTCCCACTAACAGTGGGGAAAGGTTCCTTTTTCCCCACAGCTCCACCAGCATTTGTTATTTGTTTATTTTCTGGTAATAGTCATGCTTTCTGGGGTGAGAATGAAATCTCAGTGCTGTTTTAATTTGCAGCTCTCAAATGACTAACGATGTTGAACACTTTTTTATATATTTATTTTCCATTTGTATTTCTTCATCTGAGAAATATGAATTCATCTCAGAGGCCAATTTTTGGAATGGGTCTTTGAATTTGGGGAATATGATTTCTTGTTTGCAATTGTTTATTTGTTCTAGATATAAGTCCTTTGTCTGAGGGGCAACTGTCTATACTTTTTCCCACTATTTGGATTTTCTTTTTACTCTGTTAGCAATTTCTCCTGTCGTGCAAAAGCTTTTTAATGAGGTGAGATTGCATTTGTTGATAATTTGCAACATTTCCCTTGCAATCTGGGTTTTGTTTAAGAAATCTTTGTGCCTATGTCTTCAAGATTTCTACCTATTTTCTCTTCCAATAAATTTAGTGCTTCTGTTTTAATATCTAAATTTTTCATCCATTTTGACTTTAGTTGAGTGCATGGTGATAGACTTGCGTCTACTTTTAGTCCTCAGCATGTGGAAAGTCAGTTTTTTCAACACAATTTATGAAAGAGATTATCTTTCTTCCAGTGAATGTGTTTGGTTCCTTTGTCAAATATAAGTTGGCTGAGTGTGTTTGGGGTTGTGTCTGCATCTTCCATTCTGTTCCAGTGATGTTAAGGCCTGTTGTTTTGACAATACCATGTTGATTTTATTTCAGTAGGTTCATAGTATAATTTAAAATCTGGGAGTGTGATACCCCTTGACTTGCCTTTGTTGTCCATAATTGCTTTAGTTATTCTTGGTCTCTTCTAGTTCCAAATGAATTTCAGGAGTGGTATCTCTAGATCTGTGAGGTATGCTAATGGTGCTTTTGTCGGGATTTAATCAAATCTGTATAGCAGTTTTGGGGGTATGGCCATTTTCACTATGTTGGTATTTCCTATCCAAGAGCAAGGGATACCTTTTGATTTTCCTTTTCAATGTCCTTTTTAAGGGTGCTCTGATTTTCACTGTACATTTTTCCAATATTTGTTAGATTGAGTCCTAAGTATTTAATTTTTTAGATGCTATTGTGATGGGTGTGATTTCCCTAATTTCTCTCTCTGTTACTTGTGTACAGGATGCTATTGATTTTTGAGTGCTGACTTTGTACCCACTACTGAATTTTGATATTAAATCTACAAGCTTTTTGGTGGAGTTTTTGGGGTCTTCTATGTAGAATATCATGTTGTCTGCAAATAATGATACTTTAATGTCTTCCTTACCTATTCTTATTCCTTATACTTCTCTCTCTCTTGTCTAATTGCTCTGGCTAATGTTTCCAGAACTATATAGAATAGGAGTGGTAATAATGGACATCCTTGTCTTGTTCCTGATTTTAGAGTGAAAGCTTTCAGTTTTTGACCATTTAATATGATGCTAGTTGTTTGTTTGTAGTAAATGGGATTCATAAGATTGAGGTATAGATCATCTATTCCAATGTTCTGTAGGGCCTTTTTTTTTTTACCATAAATGGATGTTAGACTTTGTTAAATGCTTTTGCTGCATCTATTGAGATGATCATGTGATTTTTATCTTTGTTTCTGTTAATATGGTATATTACATGTCTTGTTTTGCGTATGTTGAACCATCCCTGCATCCCTGGAGTGAATCCTATTTGGTAATGATATATAATCTTCTTGATGATTTGCTGTATTTTGTTTGCCAGTAACTTATTAAGGATTTTTCAAAAAATTTTCTTTAGGGAGATTAGCATGTATCTTTCATTTTTGGTTGCATTCTTCTCTTGTTCAGGAATCAAGTTAATACGGGCTTCCAGGAATGATTTTGAAAGTACTGCTTCCCTTTCAATTTCTTTAAAGAATTTCAACATTAGTGGCATTAATGCTTCTCTAAATTCCTTGTAGAATTCAACAGTTAGTCTGTCAGGGTCTGGGCTTTTCTTTGTTGGTAAATTTTTAGTTATATTTTCAATTTCATTTACTGATACTGATTTATTTAAAATTTTTATGTCTTCTTGACTTAGTTTTGGCAATTCAATTGCATCTAGGAATCTTTAGAATTTTCTTTAGAATTTTCTTCTTATTAAAATACAGTTCTCACAGTAGGTATTGATGATCTCCTGAATTTATGTGGGATTCATTGTGATTTCCCCCTTTTCATTCCTAGTTACTTGAATTTGTATTTTTTTCTTTCCTCCTTTTGGTGAGGGTGGCTATTGGCTTATCACTTCTTCATTCAAAGAACCAACTTTTCAAAGCATTAATTCTTTGTATTGTTTTCTTAGTCTCTATTGCATTAATTTCTCATCTTACCTTTATAATTTCCTCCCTCATATGAGCTTTGAGTTTGATTTGTTCTTGTTTTTCCAGAAATTGGAGATTCAATGTTTGGTTTTCTTTTGTAGAAATGCTTTCATTGCATTCCATAAGTTGCAATTGTACTGTATTGTCATTATCACTGAATTGCATATACTATTTAATTTTATCTTTAATCTTCCCTCTGATCCATTAGTTGTTCATAAGGGTGTTGTTTAATTTCCATGTGTTACTGTAGCTTTGTGATTTCCTTTGTCGCTGATTTTAAGTTTCTTGGCACTTTGCTCAGACAGTATGCAGGGGAGGATTTCAGTTCCTCTACATTTACTTAAGCTTGTTTTGTCAGCTCATATATGTTGTATCCTGGAGAACATCTCATGTGCACTTAAAAAGAATGTGTATTCTGATGTTTTGGTGTGAAACACTCTGTAAGCATCTACCAAGTCCATTTGTTCACAGACTCAGTTTAATTCTGGTATTTCTTTGTTGATTTTTTGTCTAGTTGATCTATCTATTTGTGAGAGTGTGGTAGTAAAATTCCCCCCCTACAATTTTGTTAGTGTTATTTGGTTTTTCATGTCTGCTAATATTTGTCTTATGTAGTTGGTGAACTTGTGTTTACACTGTCTGATATACCAAGAGCAGCATCAGATACCAATATCGAGTTACTATAGAACTAGTAATTTTCCACTTTCCTACTAATATCAATGTGAAGCAACGTATTTTGAAGGTATTCTTTTTTTTTTTTTTTTTTTAGTTTTCGAGGAAGGGTCGCACTATATAGTTCATGCCAGTCTTGTGCTCATGTTGTAGCCAAAGCCAGTCTCGAATTCACAATGCTCCACCTACCTCAGCCTCCTGAGTGCTGGGATTAAAGGCATGCGCCACCATCCCTGGCGGTATTCCCTTTTTTCATAATTTTATTAATCACCACCATCAAAATGTCCAGTAAATTAAAGATAAAAGAATAAAAACCAAAGTGTTAGAAAAGTGAATATTTTAACAGACTTATAATTCTAAACATAAACTACTTGGTGTTACATGTTTTCTTTTTTCTTTCTTTTCTTTTTCTTTTTTTCTTCCTTTCTTTCTTTCTTTTTTTTTTTTTCTTTACAGAAAGAACAGTGCTGACCAAGATGCAGAGGGTACAAAATGTAAATCTGTGCCTAGAATATGTGCTCATTCTCCTGAGGAATCATTGGTTCTTACTGGATTTAAGGGGAGAAATGTAGTCAACTTGACTTCCAGTACTGCTTTCTTCTTGAGCAATGGTCTCTATCTAGAACTTCATTAAGAAATACCTATTATAATATTAAATAAGATGTTCATTTTCATAATGTTTAAATGAAAATATTACAGGGCATAAACAAGAAAATAAGAACATCTTATTTCTTTTTATTTCTTCTAATATCTCATCAATGAAAAGTTTCCAAAGTCTTAATATTTTCCAGTGGGCTATTTTAGCCTTTTAAGTAAAAGCATCCTTACATTTATTTATAGAAGACTTTCCAAACAGGCTGCAGTTTTTAAATAGTGCTAAATGGATTCACAACTTGCACTGAGCCCATCTTCAGCTCTTCTCAAGTATGCACTTTGAAAGGACAGGGCTAATCTAAGGATGTGATTCATATACCTGAAGACCCCAATTATCAGAAGGTGTCAACTAGAATCACCAAGCCAGTTACTTGGGAAAAAAGAATAAAGCGATTTTACCAGCAGGAGAGACGAGAGATAGAGGTAATTAGTATTGTCCAACAGCACTTGTACAGGTTGTACGAACAGTTTTGTTAGCTCCTGTGAAATAGTGTGCCTTGTTTACCTCATAATGAGGAAATGTTAATATATCTGAATTATCATCAAAGAACACAGCTCTAGTGATACTAAAACAAATGGCCATTTTTTACATTGATGACTCTATTGAAGACATAATTACTTGATTTCAGTAAACGAATTACTAGAGCTAATTATAAAAATCTAACCACAGTGTTTGTTCATGTAGATAATTGTGATAATTTCTTACTGAAATACTGGTTTTTACTTTAACTTTTAGATAAAACATTCATCAACAGTTTTGCTTTGCAAAATCTAGGCTAACATTAAAAATGAGGATAAGAATCCTTGATGGAAAAAAAAAAAAAACAAGAGACTGTGGAGAGATATCAAACATATCATTTCTGAAAAACAAAACAGTATGATGTTAAATATAAATCTTCATATATATGAATAA
>RJWM01012065.1:0-57766 GCA_004363535.1 Dasyprocta punctata
TGCCGCTTTAATTTCTTTCATAGCTTCATGGAGTTGTCTCCCCACTTCAGTTGTCATCTCCTCTGAGAGTTTAATTTTTGGACTCCCAACCTTGTCTGCCTTTACGTCAATCGGGTTTGTGCTGCTTGTATCGGAGTCCGGAGAGCGCCCTCTACCTTTCCTTCTTGGCATTTTCCTGGGCTCTGCTGTGTTTCCCCAGGCCGCCTCGGCTCCGCTGATGTCTGGTGAAGTGCGCGTGGATAGGGCTGTTTACCTAATTTCCTCTATCACCCCCAGGTTTCCTTGTTTGAGCAAGCGTTTGCATTTTAATAGGGACCTTCAATGCCTTGAATTACAGTTAACTCAGTCAGGGAGAGATTTTCATCCATAAGACCTTTCACACTCTTCAGGTGATGATGATGATGATAATGATGATAAAAATAGAATTATAGTTGTTATGGCTTGTATCGAGGTGTTCCCCCAAAGCCTCATGAAGTCATAGGTGGGGATTTGGGAAGGTGGCTTGATCATGAGTGTGTGATGCTGGACTAGGTATGTGAGACAAGGAGTGGGTGTGTGATAACTAAATTAGTTTAACACAGTTCTGGGTGTGGGTAATGGAAGCCCTAACCTGGGTGAGGGTGGCACCAACTGATAGGTTTATAGCCTAGAGATAAAATAAAGGGACAGAAGAGAGGCAAGCTTGCTGCTGCTGCTGCAGCTATCTGCCTGTTCTGCCATGGATTGCTTCTTCTTTGCCATCCCCCTTTGCAATGCCACCTTGCCTTACATCCAGCTGACCATGGACTGAAACCTCTACAAACTGGGAGCTGAAATAAACTTTTCTCTTTTAACTTGTGGGTATTTGGTATTTTGTCCCAGCAACGAAAAAGTAACTAAGACATTGGTTACCATCTTGGTTTGAATATATGAACAAGATTATATTTATATCTATGTATAAACATAATGAAGTAGATTTCTCATGAAGAGGGGTGGAAATCAACAAACATATAAGATATGCCACAAAGACCTAGAAAAAATAAATTTTAAGTAATGAAGCTTTCCTGTGGATAACAGGTAGAAACTAGAAAGAGAAAGATCAACTGACAGTAGAAAAAGCAAAGACATGATAGCATATTTTGTGTATTCTAGAAAACAAAAATGAAATCTACACAATTAAGCAGGCTGCATTGCATGATATCAATTATAAACACAAACCAATAGTTATTGCTCTAGAAGTAGGAAAAGGAACTTGAACTCATTGGACTTTTAAGTCACAGCCTTTTTGAATACAAGCAAATAATATCTTGCCAGATTTGTAAGTTATACAAGTACACAAGCAAATGTATAAGAGGACACATCTCTACTACAAATCCTAACATATATAAATTATATGCTATTTGGGGCTTTAAACAAATTTTCCTCGTCATTTTGCAACTATAAGTTATTTATGATGAAAGAGCATTTTTTTCTCAAATCAATCAAGAAAACTGAGACAAGATTTTATTTAATCTAAAATCTTACTCATTTCTATAAAAATCAAGTAGTTGCAGGTATCATAAAATATCCATGAAATAAATAATGCTATTTTTCAAATTCCTTCAGAGCAACCTTATTCACATACCTTTCAGAAAAACATACTATAATATTTTTGGTAGAATTTGGAGTATCTTTTTTCTATTCAGTAGACTAGTATAATTTCTAACTACTTACATAATACGCTAGTCATTTAGGCATTATTTGGACACTATTTTCCATACCATTTCCTTTTGGAAATTTTTCTTTTTAATTTGACATTTCATTTTTATGAAGTTTTTAAAATTGACTATATATGTGCATGTAATGCATATAATTAGTGTTTTGGCATATGTTTATTTTGTAGAGTGATTAAATCATGCTAATCATTTTTCTAGTTCTTCCTTGACTGAGGTGATAAGGTATAATTTAGACAAAGTCATTTATTTTACTCAAAAAATCAGCACACTGGACTTATTTTATTTGTGTTTGTGTGTGTGTGTGTGTGTGTGTGTGTGTGTGTGTGTGTGTTTTGAAATAGAAAAGAGAGTAGAAGATTCATAAGTACATGGAAAAGTCCAATATTCCTTAGTGAATTTTACTGGTTACTCTAAATCACATACTATACAGAAAATTTTCAACTATTAAGATTGAATAATTGAGGTATGAGGTAAGAGATAACCTTTTCCTCAGGAGAATAGGTCATTCTCTTTATGAATAAAAAGTATGGAAATTTGGCTAATAACTTGGTGAAATTAAGTGTTTTAAATTTCGATTTATCACACACTTATTTAGAACTGATTAGTCCACATGGCCATGGCAACATGACACACAAAAACACACCAAGAAGTGTGCATTACTAATTCCATAGGTGGTTCTAGTGCCAATCAAATTGACAGTCCAACTTTCTAACACAGTGAATAAACAATAAAATTTCATAACTCTAAGGTGTACTACTTCTCTGTTTCCCTGAATAATTGGCAGGAGTTCTGTCACTTTGCAAATTATGCTTAAATTGGTTATTAAGATCAAATTTGATCAGTAGTCTTGACTTACTTTGATATATCATCAGTCATCTCCTAGAAATCTTGGTCAACCTATGTGAGTAGATACAAAGCTAGCACTACTAGCTAGCTCAGAAAAAGAAAATTCTGAGAGGATGAAGCAGAAACAATTAAGAAAATGAGAATTTGGTTGTAGAATTTAACACATAAAATTAAATTTAAGGTTACAACAGTAATCTGAGTTAATGGGAAACATGACACCATACTTCATTTTAATTAAAAACTCCAAATACTGTGGTTAAAAAAGGAAGAATGGTAAGCTTCTTAACTGTTTTCCCTTTAAATAATCATTTGTTAATGTTCCAGTTCTATAAAGATACAATAACTGGAATTAGATTAACCTTCAACTAAGAAAGCAATTATGAGATCTTAATTTATTCATTTTTTAAATCCTGAGAACGTTGCTGAAAATGTGAACTGTAGGTAAGCTATAAATCAAGTAGAAAGCTTGATTTAGAACTCAAATGATGGAATTCGAAGATGGCAATTCTACTGGAAATTAAGGGGATAGATTCTGACAAAACAGAAGCTACAAAAGGAGAATCCTCAAATTTGTACAAGAACCACTCTCAAATCCTTGTATGATTCATGAACCATGTATTTAGAAGACAGACTCCAAAGAGCCCAAGAGAAAGGAAGAGTTGGAAAGCTCAAATTGCTACACAAATAATCTATCAGATATTCACTGTTGGAAAAGCAGTTTAAAGTTTTATAGAATCTTGGTGAATATTTTGGGCTTATCTCTGTGTCCCTGGATTTGTCATATCTTAGAGGTAAAAGTTATGATTCAATATTAAAGAATTAGCCTTATGAAAAAGGAAAAACCAACATGAAAACAATTCATGCTAAGATAACATAAAAATAAGACTTTAAAAATCAATTTTATTACCTAACGATTTATAGCAAACACTCTTCAGATGAATATAACAGAATTCAGGGTCTCTACACTGAATTATCAAAAATCTCTAGATCAAAAAATTTAAAATCATAACTTGCAAAAAAACAGGAAAATTAGATCTAATAAGAGAAAAATCAGTCAGTAGAAGATGACTTTTAGATGACCCATATTATAGAATCAACAGAGAAGGACTTTGAAGTGGTCATTATATTAAGGTCAAAATTCTAGGGAAGAATTGTAAACAAGAATAAAAAATTGGGAAATTTCAGTAAAGAAAGAGAGTGCACCAAATTAAATAAGCATTATAGAAATTAAAAGTAAGACATACAAAATGAAAAATTCACTGCATGATCTAATAAAAATAAGGACAAGTGAATTAAAAGATGTATAAATCAAAATTATCCATATGCAAAAGAAAGAATGGCAGAAAAAGAAAAGAGTATAAGTAACTTCCTAGATATTAGGAAATATCAGAAATACATGCAATTAGAATTCTACAAGTAAAGACAGAGAGAACTGGGCACAAAATGGTAAGGTAATATTTAACATTTTTCCAACTTTAATAAAAAATGAAAATAAAGAACCTGGAATCTTAGTATACGCCTGTAAATTCCTGCACTCAGGAGGCCGAGGCAGGATCATCATGAGTTTGAGGGCAGCTGGGTCTACATAGTGAGACCCTGTCTCAAAAAAAAAATTAAAAATATAAAAATATCTGAATACTTCACTTGTAAAATAAATTGAATGTACAATAAAAGTACTTGTCAAAAGAGATTTATTGAAATTATCAAATAGTTTAAAGTAATATGATTAGTATGCTGAGGGCTTTTTTTTTTTTTTTTTTTTTTTTTTTTTTTGAGGTGGGTCTGTCTATGCAGTTCAGGCTAAGGTTTAGCTCACTTTGTAGCCAGGCTGGTCTCAAACTTTCAACAAACCTCCTGCCTCAGCCTCTGGAGTGCTGGATTACAGGCATGCAACACCATGCTTGGCTTATGCTGAGCTTTAATATAAAAAGTGAATATTATGGAAGAAAAGAATTTTAATGTGAGCAGAGAGATAGTAACTCCAAGAAAGAATCCAAAGGAAATAGCACTTGTTATGGCTTGTGTCTAAATGTACCCCAAAGCCTCATGTGATCATAGGTGGGTTTTGCAGGGGTTCCTGGATCTAGACTGTGTGATGCTGGAATTAAAGGTGTGTGACTATTAAATTAGTCCACTGATTGGTTTGGCATAATTCTGAGTGTGGATAATGGGAAAGGTCACCTGGAATGTGAGTGTCACCCACCCTAAGGGTGGGAGTCTGGATAGAATATAAGGGACAGAAAGGGCTGCTGTTGTCGCCTCTTGCTGCTTGCTGCTTGCTGCTTGGTACTTTACTACTAGCTCCCTTCAGCTTGCTCTGCTCAGAAACCAAATCTCCAATACAGTGAGACTTTAGGAGACATATCCAAAGTAAAACAATGAAATAGTATTCAGCAATAAGTAGAATCAAGCTATGGACACACAACACATGCATGAATCTTAAAAACATTACATAGTAGAAAACAGCCAGACACAAAAGGTAACATACTATGCACTTAAATTTATGTGAAATTTTGGTAATACTAAGAAGTGACTAAAGAAATTAAACTAATTGGGACAGACAGTGAGAATAATATCTTCATAAAATAGGTATTGACTACAAAGAAATACAAAGGAATTTTATAGTGTGATGAAAATATAGTATATTATTATGGTGGTGACCACAGGGGTACATAAATTTGTTAAAGTCATGAACTTTTGCAATTAAAGTCTGAGTACTTTACTATGTACAAATTTTATCTCAATAAATAAAAATATGGTGTTAAAGTTGCATTGTATATTCTTCATAATTGCTGAACAATAGTTTATAAGGTAAGGCTATACAAAAGGAGATTTTGGGGAGAATTTAGTTGATTTATTTATAAACTATATTTTGGAGTACAGAACTTGGATTATCCCTAAAAGAATGTGCTTTTGGAGGAATTTTCATTGTACATCAACATAAATTAAAATGAAATCCAGTGATACATACTTAAATTGTTAGTTACATCTGACAAGCCAGGGTGTAAACTAAAAGATCAGGAAATGAATATAATGGTTTAATATCACTTAGTTTTCCAAACAGATGATTCTTAGTAATGAAGTTCCAACTGCTGTGAGACAGATGAAAAGTTTATAAATCTTGCAGTGTGGGGCCAGAATGATTACTCACTAATGTCTCTTGCCATTGTTGCTTGGAGATGTCAACATTGCTTCATTGGGAGTGATGTGATGTTATATAAATGGAGATGTCTCCAAGAAAGAAAAGATTTTTCAAGTCAAAGTGAGTTCTGACTCTCCCTGGACTAGCATAAGAAAATATACATGAATATCACAAAAATAATTTAATCTTCCTGGCAAGAGAAATCAGAATTATTAGGTTTGAGAGAGAATTTATTTCACTGATATCAATGGATAAAGACTGCATTTTGAGCAAATGGTTGTGCAAAGATTAAGACTTGGTTGTTTCTTTATTCAGGAAGAGTCATTTGAGACCAGACCAAATGATGAAAAAATCTATTTTTTCAACATTTGTTATAAGCCAGGCTCTAATTCAAGTATTTTGGCACTAATAATTTAATCCCTTCAAGGGAGTACTACTTCTGCTTTATCATCTGTACTTTTCAGATTAGGCATTTCAGGTTTTGAGAGGGTAAGCAACTGAGACATGTCACTTAGCTTATGTGACACATTAAATAGGAAAAAATGGACAAGAATATTCAGAAACAACACTAACAATTTTGCAATTTCTCTAGGTAGAAGTCAATGCAGATGGATATTAGAGGTGCTGTGCTACATTTATAGTTATGTCTATACTTTGTATACTAGTTATCAGTTGCTGGTGTAACAAATCATCATGACAACTATTTACTATCCCATGATTTCTCTTGGTCAGCAGTCCAGGTGGGCTCAACTAGATTTGCTGCTTAGGTTGTCAGAAGGTCTATATTTAAGCGTCAGAAAGGTCAGAGTCTTACCTGGAGGCTCTTGGGGAGAATTTGCCTCCAGACTCATTAAGGTTATTGATATAATTCAGTTTGATAAAGTTGCAGAACTAAGGTAGTCATTTCCTAGTTGTTTGTTGGTTGGAATTATTCACAACTCTGAGAGCGAGCACATATTCTTTGACTTATGATTTCTTCCACCTTCAAAGCCAACAATAGTGTCTTGATTCCATCTTGTTTGTTGAATCTCTGATTTCACCCTCTTTCCTTTTCTACCACCAGTAAGAGAAAACTTTTCTTTTTAAGAGTTTTTATCAGAATGGGTCAGTGTCACAGAGATAATCTCTAAATATTAAGATCAAATGGTTCAGAAATTTAATAGCACCAACAAAATCTCTTCATGGAAGAGTCTAGGTTAGTATTTGATTGTTAGAGGACAAGCAGCTTAGCTTTAGAAAATATCTTTGGAATTCTGCCTATCTCATTTTTGTTTCTAGTCATTTAAATATGTTAGTGAGGTGAAGGTATTAGATATAAAAATAGGTGGAGTACTGACCACATTTAGCATTCACTTTTAGTTTCCATTTTATAAAACATACTCTTACCCAAAATTGAGAGTGATTATAAGAAAAGTGATATTCTAATTAAATACCTTTAGGGCTGAACTATTTTTTCCTCCTTTTACTTGTTTCTTTTAATACTAATTATTCAGGTACTTAATGAGTCAATAGTAATTACAAATTCAACCAATCATCAATTCTTAGTGCAAAATTTAAATCTGTGCATATATGCTGTGGTGGCTGTGATTTCAAGGGACTACAAAGCTCTGACAAGTGCCTCAATGCTCTCTGCTCAGTCTCATCTTCCAAGGCCAAATTCAAAGTATTGGTAGATCTGAGCTTTTATCTAAAGACTCTAATGAAGTAACTGTTTCCAAGCTCATTCATAGGGTTGGTTGAACTCAATGCGTTATGGCTATAAGGTTGAAGCTCCTCTTTCCTCTCTGAAAGTCAGCTGGAAGCCTCTCATTTCCTTAAGTCCATCACCATTCCTTGTCACAGTATTTCCTCCATCTTCAGACCAATGAAGGTGCACCGAGTACTTTTCATACTTCATATTGTTCTGACTTTTCCTTTTAATGGGTCTCTTTGACTCCAATTGGGAAAAGTGCCCTACTAGTAAGGGTTCATATTGTTATAGGCAACTGAGTTAGATAGAAATATTGTAGGCAGTCAGATAGGGCTGGTCCCTCAAAGAAACCAGTATAGGAGACCAACTGTGGGGGAGACAGACAGCTCCTGCTGCGGATCAGACCTCAACACAAAAGATCAAATAAATGTATCCATATCCTAAGGATAAAACATCAGGAACTGATACTCTAAATTGGTCTCTGTCATCCTGAAGAAGCCGAAAGGAACCACTAACCTAGTATCCTATAGGCAAAGAGCCCCTGCTTTATATTCATGCCTGAGTGCTATGTGACTCACTTCCCTATTTGTCCCTGATTTCATCAATTTTACCTGAGCAATTATACTCACAATCTTATTGGTTGACCATAGTTCTCTCTCACCTCATGCCCATCTTGTGAGTTCCCATTTTTATCCACCTTGGACTCGCCTCACCTTGTGGTTTTGCTCTATAAATCATTAGAAAAGGCGGGGTCCTTGACAACCCACTCAGGACCCCTTCTGTCTCTGTCTCACACAGAAACTTACTTTCCTCTCAATACATATATTCTACTCTTAACCCCAATTGTTCCTAAAATTCATTCTTTGATTTTAGAGAACATGAACTCATACTGGATGTCTAGTAGGTTGGGAGTTTCTTTCCCCTATATCAATATGACTAAATTAATTTCACTTGGATAATACAAAGTGTTTTCTGTTTTAAACTCTAAACTTGTGTCCAGACAGTCTTGTTATGTAATATTACGTGACCATAGAATCCAAGCTTAGGAACATTGATGTCTTTGAGAGCCATGTTACAGATGTGATTACAAATAAATCTGGAAAGTGAAGTTGGGTTAAAATTGTGAAGCTCAGTTGTCTTGCCACATTTGTAACTCACTCTGTACATTAGGTAGCATTGTATAACTGAAAGGGTTTGATCCCTAAGAAATGTTTCTTGGGACACTATGGAGAGATAGAAAAGAATGGAGGCAGGACCTAGAAAATTATTGTATAATTCAGGTTAGAAATGCTAATAAAGTGGATGATTTTATGTGGAAGGCAAGGGTCTTTTTTTCTTTGTACCTGGTTTGTTTCTCACCTGGAGCTACTACTCAAGCCTCAACTTTTTCAGTCCATGTAATTTTCTCAAATAATCTTCCCAAACATATTCTTTGATAATATCTTTTATGGATCAGGCTTCCCATAGCTGGGACACAATACCTGACTTCTACAATTTAAAGGAGAAGAAGTTTAATTTGAGTCACAATTTCAGAGGATTCAATCAATGATCTTTTGGCTGCAATGCAGGGACGTTATGAAGGGGATGGTGGAAAAAAGTTATTTAATGGTAACTGGAAAAAAGAGCAGAAGTGTGCCAGAGGAGGGAGTGCTTATTTAACTAATGTATTAGGGTTTTACTAGACAAAGCAGATATAACATGAGATATACAAATGTATAAGAAATTAATAGATAGGCTTACAATGGTCAGCCACAGTTGGATGAGGAAGTGTGCAGAGGGTGTCTGCATGCCAGAGGCCAGAGGATTCAATCTAAGGTCTGGAGTTTATCCCAGTGACCTGTGTTTGTACGCATCCGCAGGCTGATGTGTCTGCAACAGAAAGCCGAAAGGTCTACACTGGAAGGCTGAAGAGTCTACGCCAGAAAGCTAAAACTCTACACTGGAAGCCAGGAGACAACCTCCAAACCAAAAGGGGGAGACTGGAGCTCCTCCAAAGAATAGAATTCATTCATCCTTCCTCCTTCCCTTTTATACCATCCAGGTGATGAGCCACCCTAGGGTGGGTCTTCTACATCTTAGGGTGTAGAGTTACTAAACCCATTTAGTTAAGCTTCTAAATGTTTCAAGTTGACACAGTCAATCAACCACTTCAACTAAGAAACAAAACAAGTTTATTTTGATTTGTAGTGGTCCAAATTTGAGGAGCTGTACCTCATGATGGCCTTCCTGTTGGCAAAATCGCAAGACAGTCTAAGGTTTCAATTGATGAGAGATGGGAATGCAGGAGCTATCTAACCAACCTGGCTTTAATAGCAAAACCACTGTTGAGATAGCACATTAGCCCATTCACAAGGTCAGAGCCCTAATCATCTTTTGAATTTCCTATCTCTTAACAGTAGGGATTAAATTTTCACTTTCAGAAAGGCCAAGTCATCTTCAAACCACAGCTGATGAGTAGGATTTTGAAATGCAGAGGACCCCCTGAGGAAGTTAGGGAAAAGGCTAGTCTCTAGAAAAAGATGCTCTAGGAGTGTCTTTGCTTAGATTTCTCAATGCAGAGCCTGAGAAAAGGCTGTGTGCATGTAGTTTATATGGGACATGATCTCAGAGGGCAGAAAATAAAGGACCAGGAGAGGGAATCAGGAAAGGTGACAATCTGGTTAAGACTTGCTGCTGCTCACCTGGCTTTGCTACAAGTGTCCTTGTTACTGGGGTCTTAGCATTGCACCTTGGGCCTGCATGATGAATGATTGTAGAGGATGGGGGATCAGGACCTCCCAATATGAGGGACAAAAGCATTACCTCCTTTGAGCTGGCAGCTGTTCATGTAAGGTGTCCATTAGCCTGTAGGTGTACACACCTCAGAATTAGATAAACTCCAGAGAGAGAAGCCAAGGTGTGCAATGCAAGAAAAAATGAGGCAGATTACACTTGCGAGGAGTTAAGTGTCATGTACCTGGTCTTAACAGCTACAGCTGGAAGAGAAGTTGCCAAAAGGAAGGAAAGTGTTGTTCTAGAGGTGTCTGTTTCCAGTGGAGGAAGGAATTCTGTTGAAACACGGATGTCTCTGATGTCTAGAGACCCATGAAGGTAATTCAGCTTCTGTGGGCTGTGGGAACAGGAAGGAAGGAGCATAGAGGGTGAAGAGAGGGAGGAGTTGTGTGTGTTTGTGTGTGTGTGTGAGTGATATGCCATTGCCCTCCCATGATTTTCAGTAAACCAGCTCCAAGGAGAAGTCTGGAGTATGTGACTACAGGGAAAGGAAAGGAGAAATAACGTGGGAAGGGGGTTACTGTTCCTTTATAGGCACATGATAAGAGATTAGTATATCCTAGCCTGGGAGTAAAGATACCATTAAATGCCAGAGATGAATGCTGGGAAGTGGGTGAGCATGTAGGGTCTACTAATATGAGGGAAGATCTGGTCTTCTTTTGGGAGTTCCTCTTCCTCATTTAAGAGAGCTTAGACCTACACTCCAATTCTTACATCAGGAAAACTGGCATACACTTTTCTGAGTTCCTAAAGCCAATACACTCAGGAGGTGTAGGTCTTGGACTACAGTTGTCTTGAACAGATTTTTATATGAAATTGAAGCAATGTCTTTTGCAAACTTAGGGTTGGAAAGGGTCCATTTGGTAAGAGTAATACTCTTTACAAACCCTGGAAGTTGAAGAAGAGAGTGGCATGTAAGCAAAGGCTAAAGCCCGCTGCACATTAATTCAACCTGGGTGTTGTTCTAAGTCCTTTTTAGGGGTTAATTAACTCAGTTGTCACAAAGTTCCCAAGAGAAACAGCCATCCTAGAGAAAGTTGTGTAGAATAAGTAACAAAGAAAAATAAAATAATTGGATCTTTTTCTTGATTGTGACACTAAATGGTTGATGGGTTCCTCTTTTCTTCCCTCAGGGTCTATTTTCCTAATGTGACCTAATTTACAGGTAGACCACCTGTGTGTGCTGCTCAAAGACATGTCTAGAGTGCCTGGCCCACAGTACATACTCAGTTAGTGGTACTTGAGAAATAGACTTTGAGTACATAAGTATTCAATGCTCAGGATATTTTGTTCTTTGAGTAAGGCAGAAAAATGTTTGAAATTGGCATCATCCTGAACCACAAAATACAAAGGATGGTAAAAAAGATGAATGTCAAAGCATACATTACACTAAAAGACATCCTGCCTCCAATCCTCTTCAAAATACTCCTTCCATCCTGAATATACCAATTTCATCATTCTTGCCACTTTCTGAAGCAGGGTCATGACCATACCTCCATGACCCACTTAGCCACACCAGGAAGTATGCTTCACCAATTCCTTGGTTAATGAACTTGACAATCAAGTATGACTGACATATTCTTCCCTTGTAAACTTGACATCCAAACATATCTCCTTAAATCACACTTAATCTCCAAATGAATGCAAAGTCATAATTTGGCCTAATATGATATGGATAAGTGGTGTGTAATAAAAACACATTAATGCTTTCTACAATGCCTTAACAGTTTCAGCATTTTTCAAAAGTCTAAGTCAAAATCTCCACTGAGACATAAGGCAAACCCTTAACTGTAAATCACAGAAAATTCAAATTACATGATCTCAATACACAATGATAAAGAGTAAATATTCCCATCTCAAAGAAAAATTAAGGGGATAGAAAAAGAATAGAACAAAAGCAAGACTGAAATGCAGGAGAGAAAATATTATGTTCTGGAGCTCTATGTCTACCATCCAGAACACATGTGATAAGATGGGAGATCCAAAGTGTTAGCCCCACCCCTATGATACTGCTAGTTCTACTCCACATAGCTTCTCTCTTAAATTAGCTATGCTTAAGGTGTTTAGCTTTCCTCTGCAGATGTTCTACAACCCTAGCATCTCTGACTTCCTGGGTAATTCACAGAACCTTTTGTTTCATTGACACTACATGTATCCTCCTCCTAGGGGCACATTACTCGACCTTTCAGGTACTCATTTGAAATGTGAGTGGAAGCCTCTATTGACCCAAAAACTCTTAATTTCTGCATGCCAGCAAAAACAACATCCAATGAATCATGCAAAAGTCTGTTGCTAGTTCAAGAGGTGGTCTAACCTTTTTGAGCCATAGCCTAAGTGACCTGTATGTATCAGAATAGATGGGCATCGTGAAATGAATCCTAGGATATGAATTTCTTAGAAGACTTTTCTCAGCAGGGTGCAGCAGAGGCTCTCTGAAAATGACAAATTTACAGTTTTGTTCCCTTGAGCCTGGGATGCAATGGATCATGCTTATTCATGAGATGCCCTCAAGTTATCCTTCTTCTTGTCCCTGCAGAAAGTACTTGGTTTCTTTTTAATGGCACAAATTCTTCAACAACCACATCTTCATAGGACTCAGTTTTGCATATGAATTCTTTCTGTCACAAGTTTTTCAAATGTTTTAAGTCTGCTTTTGCTCTGGATTCTCTATGCAAATCTGGTTAAAAGCAACTAGAAGTATCCATACAGCAACTTGAGCATTGGTCTGCCTTGAGATTTCCTCCACTAGATCAATTAATCCATAACCCTTAAATTCAGTCTTCTGCAAAGTCTCAGAACGTGGACAAAGTGTAGACAAGTTCTTTGCAAGAAGGTAACATGAATGGCTTCTAGTCCAATTCCCAAAACAGTCTCCATCTGAAAGTTTATGACCATGGCCTTTACTATTTGAATTTTACCAGTATTCTAAGCATGACCAAACCACGTATCAGACTGCTTATTACAGGATTCTAGGGATTTTGTAACTTGCATCTCCAAACCTTTCTGAATTCTTCCCACAAACCAATTCCAAAGGCTTCTAAACCACATGGTAAGTTTTAGTCATAGCACCATATTCTCTTGTCCAGTATTGATTTTCTGAATTAGTCAGCTTTTTCACTGCTGCTGCAGAATACATGTCTTGTTACTTTACTCATTGCTGAGACAAAATACCTGATACTCACAATATAAGGGAGGAAAAGTTTATTTACCGCATAGTTTGTAGAAGTTTCAGTCCATAACTGACTGGATCCAAGTCAGGGTAGTGAGGCAGATAGACATTATTGAGAAGAAACAGTGCATGGTGGGCAGAAGGTAGCAAAATAACCAAGGGATGATGGCAGGACTTTCTCTCCCTTATATATTACCAAGGTTACTTAGGGCAGGTAGAACTCACACACTTAATCCTAGTGCCCTTGACCCTAGTACTGCACCGTGAATCAATTCCAGTGTCACACATTCTAGATCCTTGGTACCTCAGAAAAAGTCCCACCTATGACTGCATGAGGTTCTGCAAAGACATCAAAACACAAGCCATAACAATACGACACTCACAATTTAAAGAAGGAGTCTTTTAATGTATCTTAGTTTCATAACATTCAGTCCATGTTTGACTGGTTCCAAGGCAAAAATCTAATGGCGGAAGGGGTTGGTGGACCAGAGCTCATTAGATCTTGCAAGGAGACGAAGGGTACTGTTCCAGAGAGGAAGGGGGAAGCCACCAGATATAATTCCTGGTGTCAGAGCTCCGTTACCCACCCACGTATGTGCTTCATTAATTTCTTGGTGGCTTCTAAACCAATCAATTTAACAATTAAGCTTAACTTTTTCATTTCTTATAAGAACACCCTCAAGGGTAAACACTTCATGGTGATTACTTAAATGTCTGTCTTCCCTGCTAAGTTCATTTTTTTATCTTCCTAACTTCCATTTCGGGTTTGTAAAAATAGTTATTTTTTCTGACCTATTAATTTCCATATAACTGACACTAAATAATACATATTGAATTGGTTGAAAATTGCTAAGAAACTTCATTTCTATCTTAAGGATTTTTGTGTAGGGCTAAGTTGTGAATTGAGGTAGGAAATATGCTCATGTCTTGTTTTATCTCTTCCTAATATATAACAGTGGATTATCTTTAAATTTATTACTGGAACACTTCTGAACTTTGCATAAACTTTAAAGCTAGCTAAGATCTGAATGTCCCAAATAATGTCTCTATGACTTATTGACTCATTTCATTTACCATGCATCCTTTAATCTAGTTTGCCATGTGAAAATGTGTGTGTGTGTGTGTGTGTTCTGTAGTTTGAACAAATGTCTTCAGGTTAGCACTACTGAGAACTGGTGGAAACTTTAGGAGATGTGAACTAATGAGACATCTTCAGTTCACTGTGGGTGTGCCCTTGAAGCAAAGTATGGCATCCCAGTTGTATTCTCTTTATTCTCTCTCTCTCTTCTGTCCTTCACTCACTCCATCCCTCTCTCCTTGTCTTCCTTTTTCCTGTTTCCTCTCTTGTCTGTCTCTCCATGGAATGGTTTTTCTGAGCCATGTTTTCTTACCATGATGTGACCCAATAGACTCAAAGCAATAGGTCAACAGATTATGGACTAAAATCCCTAAAATTGTGAGACAAAATAAAACTTTTCTCTTTATAAAGTGATTATCCCAAGTATATGCACAGTAAGAGAATGCTGACAACACAGTGTGTGTGTGTGTGCTCGCATGCGCATGTGTGTGTGCACATACACATTTGTGTAAGACCATTTTACATTCCAATGTTAAATGAGAATTGGGACATATTAATGAAGAGTTTATCAGTATAACTCAAAAATTTTAGTTATTTCTAATGATAAGATCTGACATAGAATGTTTATCTCATGACAGGAATGTTATTATAGCCCCATCAAAGCTTAATTCACTAATAGTTGTTCAGGTATGGTTTCGCACTGACATCCCTAAAAGAAAAACCACATTTTGTTATTATCAGGTATGGGCTTGGCCAACAAACAAACAAAGAGAATAAAAATTGAAGAACACATAGATTTCCTTTAGCAAATTGAAGACATTACCATCACTATTTTAGAACTTCAGATAGTTTCAGATTTGGCTTCTTTGAACATGTTACCTGTAACTTCTTTCACCTTATTCACAAAGTTCTTGCTTCCTCATTTTGGAACTGCAAGAGTAATTGCATAACCTAACATAAATGTTTTAAGAAATAGTATGATCACTACTGATGTTTTATAGACATGCCAACTGGGTGGTATAATTATTTAAGGTTTAGAATGTGCTAAACAAAATTATGTTTTAATAAGCTTTTCAGAATTTGAATAAGCTGAGGTTAAAAGGGCAAATGTTTTTTAAACAAAATTATTCATTCATTTTAATTCCCATATTTGAAATGATTATTTTACTCCATTATTTTGTTTTTATTATTTTATTAGCACATTTAAAGATCATGCAGTTAATAATCATTTTGGGAATTGATTACATGTACATCTTACTGCTTGGTTTTTTAAAAAACATTCCCTTCCTTCCCTCTTCTCACTCCTCCTCTGGTTCCTTTATCAGCTTTTTGTAACTGTCAATACTATTTGTTGTGTTAGTTACTTTTCTCATTGATGAGGCAAAATAGCTGACACTCTCAAGTTAGGGGAAGAAAGGTTTATTAAATTCATAGTTTCTAGGTATTTCAGTCCCTAATCAGTTGGCTCTAAGGCAGGGTGGCATGACAGAAAAATATCTCAGAGTTCATGGTGTGCAGAAGGTAGTAAAGCAAGCAAGGGACAAAAAAGACTCTTTCTGTCTCTTATACTATATTCAGGCTACAGAGATGAAGTTGGTGCCAAAGCAATCAGCGGACTGATTTAACAATCACCCACTCTTAATTCTAGAATCCTTAATTCTAACATTGCAATATGAATCAATCACATACTCTAGGTTTAACTGCCACTGAAAAAGCCCCACAAATGACTGCATGAGGCTTTGTGGGAAGACATCTAGATATAACCCATAACATTCCTTTTAGCACATGCGATAGCACAGAAGTTTAAATTGATTTGAGTTATTAGAATTCTGTGCATAGCATGTATTTATTCCTCTTATTTCCACTTTCTCTCCCCCTCAGCCCTCTCCTTGTTCCCTTAGACCATTTCCTTATTATAAAAAAATTGTCCCCTTGTCCCTTTCTATCTGTACATTCTTTTCTTTGTACTTTGCCTCACTCAAATGAAAGATGCTATGTGGTAATTAAACTTGTGTGCCTGATTTATTTTACTCAATGTGATGTTTTCCAACTACATCCATTCTCCTACAAATGCCTCCTTTATAGCTGAGTAAGATTCCATTATATATAGATACCACATTTTGTTTATCCAATTATCTGTTAGTAGGTATACAGATTGCTTCTATGATTTAACTATTATGAATTGTGCTGCTATACACATTACCATGCAAGTGTTACTGTGGTATGAAGAATTAAGCTCTTTGGGGAATATACTTAGTAGTGGGATAGCAGGATAATATGGAATTTCTAATTTTTATTCTTTGAGATATTTCCATACTGATTTCCATAGTGGTCATATGAACTTACATTCCCAACAACAATGTGGGAGGGTGCCTTTCTTGCCACAGCCATGCTAGCATTTGTTATTGCTTGATTTCCAAATGATTACCATTCTTTCTAGAGTAGTACAAAATCTTAGTGTTGCTTTCATTTGCATTTCTTTAAGGACCAGAGATTTTTAATACTTTTTTATATTAGTTGGCTGTTTGTATTTTTTCCTCTGCGAAGTGTCTGTTCATGTCACTAGCTCATTTCTTGATTATAAACTTAATTTTAGATGGTTTAGTTTTTTGAGTTCTTTGTATATTCTGGATATTAGTTTTCCATCTGAGGAGAAGATTTTCCATTCTATAGGCAGTCTTTTCACATTATTGACTGATTCTTTTGTTGTGTAGAATCTTTTTAGTCTGATGTAATCCAATTTGTTGATTCTTCCTCTTATTTCTTGTGCAAATGAGATTCTGTTTAGAAAATCTTTTTCTGCACCTATGTCAAGTGTTTTACCTATTTTATCTTCCATAAGGTTTAATGTTTCTGTTTTAATGGTTATATCTTGGATTCACTTTTGCTTTAATTTAGTGTATGGTGAGGGATAAGGGTTCAGTTTCATTGTTCTATAAACAGACAACCACTTCTCCTAACATGACTTGTTGAATAGGTTATATTTCCTCCAATGTATGCCTTTGGCCACTTTGCCAAAGATCAACTAGTTTCTGTATCCTTGATTCTGTTCTGATGATCCATGTTTTTTTTTTTTTGTTCCAGTACCATGCCATTTTTATCACAATTGCTTTGTGGTATACCTTGGAGTCAGGTATTGCTATAGCACCTGCTTTGCTCTTACTTTTTAAGATTACTATTGATATTTGGGGTCTCTTCTTGTTCCATATGAATTTTAGCATTTTTTTCCTCTAGATCTGTGAACTATGCTTTTGATATGTTGAATGGTACTGCATTGAATCTGCATAACAATTTTGGAGGTATGGAATTTTGACAATGTTAATTCTACTGATCCAGAAGCAAGGGACATCTTTCTATTTTCCAATGTGCTTTTCACTCTCCTGCTTCAGAGTACGGTAATTTTCTTTGTAGAAATCTTTAGCTTCCTTGGTTAGGTTAATTCCTAGGCACTTCGTTTTTCTTGAATGGTGTTGTTTTCATAAGTTTTTTCTTATGCCTTTGATGTTTGGTATACCCAAAGGCTAATATTTTTCTTTTGTGTGTGTGTTAATCTTGTATCATGTTACTTGGCTGAAATCAGTTATCAATTCTAAAAGTTTTGGGAGGAGTTCTTTGAGTCTTTTTAGTAGAGTATATTGTCATCTACAAATAATAATTTGAGTTCTTCCTTTTCTACATGTATCCCTTTCATTTCTTTCTCTTGCCTAATTACTCTGGCTAATGTTACAGGTGCTATGTTGAGTAGCACGGGTGGTAGTGGACATCTTTCTCTTGTTCCTAATTTTAGGGAGAATGATTTTAGTTTTTTCCCATGTAGAATGATGCAGGCTATTGTTTTGTCATGAATAACCTTTGTTGTATTCAGTTATGCTTCTTCTATACCTGTTTTCTTCAGGTTTTTATCATGAAAGGGTGTTGTATTTTCTGCATCTATTAATATATATGTTCTTGTGGTTTTTGAACCTTCTTCTATTTATGTAACGTATTAAATGTATAGTTATGCATGTTGATACATCCTTGCGTCTCTGGGAGGAAACTTACTTGATCATGGTGTGCCCATCTTTTTGATAATGTGCTGCATTCTATTTGCTAATGTCCTGTTGAGAATTTTTGCATGTGTATTCATTAAAGAAATTGGACTTAAATTCTCTAGTTGGGTGTTTATCTGACTTTAAGATCAGGATGATATTGGCTTCCCTGAACAAATTTGAGAGCACTCCATTCCTTTCTATTTCTTTAAAAGATCTTGAGGACTATTGATGATATAACATTCTTAAGGTTTTTGTAGAATTCAGTCAAAAATCCATCAAGTTCTGGGTTTTTTTGCTGTTGGTGGTAGGTTCTCTCTTACTGAGTCAATTTCATTGCTAGTGATTGAGTTATTAAGTATATTTATGTCTTCTTAATTAGTTTTGTTAGTTTGTATGAGTCTATGAATCTGTCCATTTCTTCAAAATTTACGAATTATCAGAATATAATCCTTTGAAGTAGTTGCTATCTTCTGTGTTTTGATAATATCTGTTGTGATTTCACCTTTATCATTTCTAACTGCATTTATGTGAGTCTTTTCTCTGTCTTGGTGAGTCTTGCTAATGGCTTGTGTATTTCATTTATTTTTCAAAAAAATCCAGCTCTTGAATTTTTAAAAAATTTTTTTAGTCACAATCTCATTGATTTCTGCCCTTATCTTTATAATTTCCCTACTTAGTTTTGGTTTGGGGTTGACTTGTTTTTGTTTCTCAAATATTTTAAATTTCTTATAAGATTACTTACTTGGGCTTGCTCAGTTTTCCTAATATGAGCACTGCTTGCAATGTATTTTCCTCTTAGAACTGCTTTCAAACTGTCCCAGAGCTTTTACTAAGTTGTATAGCAATTGTCATTAACTTTCAGAAATGTTAAAATTTTTTCTGTGACCCATTGGATGTTTAGGGGTATATGATTATTTTTCCAGGAGATGTTGCCTTTTGCCAAATTTCTTCCATCATTATCTTCTATTTTCTTGGCACAGTAGTTTGATTGTGTGCCTGAAATGATTTCAATTCTTTTATATTTACTTAAACAAAATTTGTGGACTAGTACATAATTTATTTTGAAGAAGGTATTATGTGTTGATGAAAAAATGTTTAGACTGTTGTAGAGGGGTAAAATACTCTGTATATCTATTAAATCTTTGTGTTCAAGAACATAATTTAGCTCAGAAACATTTTCATTGTTCTTTTATTTAGTTGATGTGTCTCTTTGAGAAAGTGGGGTGTAAAAATTCTTTACTATGACTGTGTTAATGTATATATGATATTTTAGTTTCAGGTTCTTTTGTTTTATGAAAATAGGTACTCCAGAATTTGTTGCACATATGTTTATCAATATTATTTCTTCCTGCTGAATTGTTCCTTTAACTCGTATGTAGTGTTCTTTTTGTCTTTTTTATTTTTTTTTCATTTTGAAGAGAAGAAAACCAAACAAAATAAAACAGAATAGAATCAATCAGAACAAAACAGTGAATGTGATACAGGACTTCAAAGCAGGATAATTGGAAATCAACAGTGGCTACTATAGTGCCCCTTGTTATCTTCAAAGTAGCTGCCTATACCATCAAGCATAATGAAATAAAAAAATGGAATAAAATCAATAAAAAACAATGAAAGCAATATAGGGCTTCAAAACAAGATGATAAGAAATAAACAATGACTACCATAATATATTTTGTTATGTTTGAAATAGCAGCCCATACCAACAGATATAATAAAATCAAACAAAACAAAACAGAATAAAACCAAATAAAACAGAAAAATGAAAACAATACAGGGCTCCAAAACATGACAATAGGAAATTAGCAATGGCTATCGCTTTTCCTTTTTAGATGTTTCCTCTTGTTTCACCTTCACAATATCTGTTGTGCATTTTGTATGTTACTAACTCTTTCAGGTTATATACTAGGGAGACAACACAATCTTCACCCATGTGATTCTGAACCATTTCACCCATGAGCATGATCTCAAGTTGCATCCATTCACCTACAAAATCCTCAAAGTTATGTTTCTTTATAGTTGAGTAGCTTTCCATTGTATGAAAACACAGTAGCTTTCTTATCCATTCTGTGGTTGATGGGCAAGCTACTCCTGCTTTTTTCTGGTTCCCTGTCACATGGAGCATTGTTTTCTCTCCTTTGTCTTTCAGTCTATGAATTTCCTCTCACTTTAAATGTGTTTCTTGCATAAAGCATATTGATAGATCCTGTCTCCTGATCTACTCTACCTGAATTTCTTTTTATTGGTGAATTGTGGCCATCTACACTTATGGTTATGGCCAACATGCACTGGCTTATCTCTGTCTTGCTATTTTCCTGCTGTTGGCTCCCTACTTTTCCCCTCCATTCAATTGTTTGCCCCATTTGGTGATCTCCCTCTACCACTGTTCCTGGAACTCTGGTCATTTTTATCTCTCTCTAGCATGTCCTTCAGTATTCTTTGTAGGGTTAGTTTGGCGGTCATGAATTAATTCAGTTGTTCTTTGTCATGGAAGTATCTTGTTTCTCCATCAATTTTGAAAGATAGTTTTGCAGGATACATCAATCTTGGCTGGAAGTTGTTTCTTTTCAGGACTTGAAATACTTCACTCCAACCTTTACTTTACTTGATGGTTTATGTTGAGAAGTCTGTTGTGATTCTGATGGGTTTTCCTTTATAAATGTTTTGTTTCTTTTATCTAAGAGCTTTTAAGATTCTGTTCTTGTGCTGAATTTCTGAGATCTTGATTATTGTACATACAGGTGTAGATTTATTTTGGCTATGGTTAGCTGGAGTTCTATATGCCTCAATTACCTGTTTGTCAGGTCCTAGTTCCCATGCTTGGAAAGTTTTCTACTATTACTTCTGTAAATAGTCTTTTTATCTCATTTGTGTTGACCCCTGCTTTTTTTTGCTGACTCTTATTGCTATTAAATTATTTTTCTTTGTGTCACCTCACAGCCCTTGAATTGTTATTTCCTGGTTCCTTGTTATTTATAAAAGATCTTTCCTTTCATTATTGCCAGCTGCAAGCCTGTCTTCAAGGTCTGAGAGTTTATCTGCAGTGTCTTTCCAACAGTTTTGCCAGCTTTCAATGAAGTTTTAATTTCCTGGATATCTCTTTGAATCTGTTTCATGCATTCTAAATCTTATATTGTTCATGCAAGATTTCCCTCATTTTCCTATGCTCCTCTATTTTTTATCTATGTCTTCTTTAGAGATGCTCAACAATTCTTTTACTATGTTTTTCATTTCTTCTGTTACCTGACATAGCATTTCTGATCTAATTTCTTTCACAACCTCATGAAATTGTTTTCTTTACTTCAGTTGCCATCACTTCAGAAACTTCAGGTGTACAACTTCCAGTCTCTTCCATATTTACATCTCCTGGACTTGCTCTGCGTGAGTTGAGGGCCAGAGACTGCCTTTTGCTTCTTTGTCTTGATATTTTCCTGGTTCTTCTGGACAAGTGGGGTCCCAGGCACTTCCCCCATTGGCTACGATTTCTCCAAGGTGTGACTGGCTGGTTCTTCTGGCCAGTACTGGCTATGGGTACCCAAATTTTGCCAGTGAGTGTGCTGGTGTGGGCTATCAGGTGGTTTTCCCAGACCAAAATGGCTACCTGCAGGAAGCTCCCTGATGGTTAGCTGGTGTGTGCATGAGACAAAGCTGGCTGCAGCTTTTCCTGGCCCACACTGCTTACTGGCAGGAAGCATCCCTGATGGTAGATGGTTTGCATACATGAGTAGGGCTGGCTACTGCTTCTCCAGACCAGAGTTAGTTACTGGCAGGAAGTGCCCCCAATGGCTGCTGATGTGCATGCAAGGGTAGGGTCGGCTTCTGCTTCCCTTTTTGTCTTTTTCAATCCATTTTAGCTTGAAGTTTACCATGTGTGATATAATAATTGTTCTCTCTGATTGTTTTGGATGTTCTGCTGCATGAAAAGTTATTTCCCATTCTTTAATTTTTAGTCTGTGGATATGTTTTTGAATTAGATAAGTCTCTGCCTTATTTATCTGCTGGTGTATTATTTGTTTTACTTATCCCAATATTTTTTGTTGTTGTTTATGAATTTACCTCACTAATTTACTCTCTGTTTTCAGTGTCCAATCCTGTTTCTGTTGAGAATATTATTGAGTATTTTCTCTAAAGCTGGTATAGTGCTCATAAATCTTCTGAGATGGTATTTTTCATGGAAAATACTTATTTATCCATCTGTTTTAAAGGATAGCTGTGTTGGGTAAGTTAATCAGAAGGAAGCTAATCTAAGAGGAAGTTATTTCCTCTTAAACTTAAAATACTTATCTCCAAGCTCTTCTCACCTTCAGGTTTGTGCTGAGAAGTCTGTTGTGATTCTAATTGGTTTACCTTTGTATGTGATTTTTTTTTGTTTTTCTCTAAGTGTCTTTGAAATTTTGTGTTTTTTGCTGTAGATATTGGAATTCAATGATGATAGGCCTTGGTGAACTTCTCCTTTCATTGTAATTGGAGTCCTGCAAACATCAGTTACTTGTACTTCAAAATCTTTTCTCATATTTGGGAAATTTTCTTCCTTAATTTCTGTATGCACATTGGTGAACCTATATGTGCAATCTTCTAGCTTTTCTCTAACTCTGATTAGCCTTAGACTTTTTGCTTGGTCATCTAGTAGCTACCTGATTTCTTCTCTTCTCTGATTTTCTTTCTGGCTCCTTTGAGCTTTCTATAGTAATTCAGTATTTTGCCCTCAATATCAGACACTGTGTCTTTGCATTGGTCATTTCTTCTATGCATGAATTTTATAGTTTTTTATTTCAGGTATTTGTATCTGACATTTTAGAGGGTTCCATATCCTTGTTGAATCTGTTGTTCAAATTTATATTTTTTTAAAAAATGTGTTGTTATTCAAAAACAATCAACATTTGTTAAAAATTCTTGTTCAAATTTTAATTTTTCTGCTTTGTCCTATTTCTCTGAAATTCACCATGAATGTATTGAGTGTTATTGCTGAAAAGTGTTCATTTCCTCATTGAACTCACCTATTTTCTTCATTCTTTTTAAGAATATTTTAGATTTCTGCTGTCTGATATTTGTTTTCTTCTCTCTTTGTGACCCCTTGGTGTTCCCTGGGGGAATGGAGGAGGTGCTCTTGGGCTAGAACTCTTGCTGTTCCTCTCCCTGAGTGTAATAGTGGACTTGGCAGAGAAGCTCTCTTTCACTCAACTGTCCACAGAGTTGGAATTATTCTCATAGAATCAATTCAACTACAGCAACAAGTGACCAATCCATTGCAGTGGTATCTATCAGGGCTAGCTGAGAAATAACATACCATGAGACACTGTATTTGGTCTCCCTTTAGTCTAGTGAAGAAATCTACATCTATGGTGCAAGCATTATAACAACTCAAGTCTTGACACACTGTTAATGTGCACTGAATACTTTAAGTGCCTTTCTCCTACTAGCAAAAACAGAACAAAACAAAAATAAAAAACCCAACATTTGACTATAACTTCATAGACTCAATTATCTAAAGCCCAGGGGTTTGGTGGATTCGGCAATCCCCAGAGAGGGGAAGAGAAGTAGAAGAAAAGGACATTTTTTCTCTTTAAATCCTCTGCTCTGTGATATTGGAAGGAGGAAGTAAGAGAGGGGCAAAAGTCCCTGTTGATGTTAAGGATATGTTGCTATATATTTAGAGAAGGATAACAGAGAAAACTGTACAAAATTGGTAGTAAGAAATTGGAATGGGGAAATATTTTATGATTGATGTAAATATTAGAGAAAAAGTTTAAGAGAATCAATTGTAAAGGTAGAAACAAAGGAAAAGTAAAATTGATAATGAAAGAAACATGAGAAAGAGGTCAGACAAAGAGATACGGGTAAAAGTAGAAGGAGATATCCTCTAAAACCTATATTGGGAGGGGCAAAAGAAGAAAAGCAAGCATATGCAGTGCTCAGTTACGCAGGCACTCTCATAAAATTGAATGTATGAAACAATGGGATCAAAGTGTGGGGAAACGTGTAGAAGGAGAAAAATAGCAAAGAGTAAAAGCCAAAGAAAGTATAAATAAAGATTTAAAAAGTACAATAAGAATAAAAAATGAGAAAATAATACAGTCAGAGAATAGGAAATGAAAAATTTCAATTGTTTTGGACATGTGGCTGCTTTCCTCAGGCTTATGTTAGGGAGCAGAGCTTCAGGCAGGGTATGGCTTTGTTTAGCTGGAAGACTAAGGTGGCAGTCTCTGCCAAGAACAGTGCTGGGTACAGAGGTCTTTTAATAGTGAGAACAGTGAGCTTCCAGTCCTCTGTAGCTCAGGCTACTGATTTTTGGCAGCTTGAGCTGAGTCTGCAATTCCCCAGTCCCTACTTCTCCGTGGGATTTCCCCCAGTCTGCTGTCTAACTGCCAGTCTACCTTGACTGTACTGTCCTTCCCTCATTCCACTCTGGAAACTTGGCAGTGAAGTGATCGTGGGACTGTTCTGAGATCAAAGTTAGAACTACCAGACCTTTCCTAAAATGATAACCCTACCAGCTTCTGCTCTGTCTCACTATGACCTGGGGTGATGGTCCACAGTCACTCGCCAACTGTTGACTCTGGAGAAATCACTCAGGAAACAGTGAATCGTGTTCTCATTACTGCCTCCAAATGCTTAAGATTCTCCTGGTCCATATGAAGGTCTCCATTTCTCTGTGAGCAGAAAAATTGTTTTCGCTGCTTTCCAGGAGGCAGCTACATAGCCACTCTCCAAAGCACCATGTGGTCTCAGATCTACAGTGCTGATCTAGTTCTTCTGTATTACTTAATCCTATTTTCTTCTCCTCTGTCAGTTCTCTCATGGTTGCTGTGTACTCTCCACTCACTTTGGTTTCTCTCCAAGCTACTATTTTACAGACTCTAGATACTTTGTCTTGGAATAACTGATTTGGTAGCACTCACTGCTTTGCAAGTTTTTTCTCTTTGCTTGAAATGACTATTTCAAAGCTGCCATTCAAGTCAAAGGATTTTTTCTCTTAACTGTTAATGCAATTAACTACATTGTAATGGCTGCTGGTTTGAACAATAATATTTCACATTAGTGAAGTTTATGCTAATTTTATCCTCAAACATCAATTTGCCAGGTAAAAGCATAAAAAATTTTGCATTTCTCCTTTAAGTTAAATTTTTACTAATATTTGTTTAGCTTGTTTACTATCTATATTAACTAATATATGAGAATATTCAAAATTAAGTTTCAAGTTTCCTTCACTGAATCCTTACTTCATGAATAACACAGCAAAATTGGAGCAAAACAGTAATTTTTAAGAAAGGTAAATTGTCTCCCTTCTGTTTCTTGGTAGACACTTAGAATACATACTAAGCTGCACTGTATGTTTCTTTGGAAAGGCATAGATATTATTTGGAGTTTGAGATAGCTACAGAAAGGCATGAAAGTGGAGGAAACCAGGAAAATACTCCTAAAATTAAAGTGTCTTTATACCAGGAATGAAATACCAGGATTCTAAGGTTTTCCTGTACTTGTCCTTCTACTAAAAGTAGAAAAAATTCCCTTCTTAGTTGACAAATAGAAATTGTGTATAATTTTTAGGTATAATGCTATATTTTGACATAGTATACAACATGACATGATTAAATCAAATTAATAGGCATATCCATTAGTTCATGTACTTTCTTTTTGTTGTGAGATATTTGACATTTACTCTCTTGACTTTCCTCAAATATACTACACTCACCATCATTTGCAATAGAATTTAGAAAACTTATTTTTTTTACTGACTGAGAGTTGGTAATATTTGACCAATTTTAGAATTTCTCCCTTTTAATTGATTTTAGCATATCTTTTTACAAATAAGCTCAAAATTTTAACACAAATAAGTTAAACAGAGCTGAATAACTGTCACTGAAACTTGAAGGGATGATGCTTGTTGAAAAAATTACAATCAGTGATAATAACCTGCTTAAACATAGACTTAACTAGAGAAAGAACATGAAGTATTGCAAGTACAACAGAGTGCGAAAAATCCATGAATTCAGAGGCAGAAGTGTGATGATGAGTAGTATCAAAATAATGCAATTGTGAGTATCCCATATGACAGATATGATCACATGAAGGATCTGATGATACTTTCAATATTTATCACAGAAGTGGCACATTGGAAAAGAATACTTAATACAGACTTTCCTTTCAAGTAACAAGCCAAAAGTCATTGTGTTGTGAAAGCAGAGGCTATGATGAATTCTTTACTTGCCTAGCTATTTGACCTCATATGTACTTGAAGAAGCAATGAAAGAAGCGGCTTCTCTGAGATTCAGACTGCCAATAGTGTACATTGTTCATAAAATATTTTTCTTTAAGCAAAAAAGTACAAATACAATCTGTGGCTATTTTGTGGATTGAATACTAAACTATAGAACTGACTGATGGTCTTAGTTACTTTTCACTTATTGCTGAGACAAAATACTTGACACCCAAAATTAGGGAAGGAAAGGTTTATTTCTTACACTTCTCAAAGGTTTCAGTCCATACTTAGTTGACTCCAAGGTAGCATGGTGTGGCAGGGCAGACATTCATGGTGGCCACCAAACAGCAAGGTGAACCAGCGAGAAAGAGGGAAAGACACACCTTTCTCTTGCCCGTATTTGTATGTCAGCTCCATCCCTGGGCAGGTGCAGCACTCACATTGCCAATCCCAGCACTAGACAACAAACCAATCACAAAAGCCAGACTCAGCCCCATCCAAATTATGTAAGGCCTTGGGGGGACACAAAGTCAAACCAATACACTGAGGTTGTAATGGTGGCTTCATATTCATAAATGGATGAGTAACTAAACTTAGAAACTTGATCATAGTTAATTGCTCACCTAGAGACATCTAGTGCCTTGCAGCAGAACTCTGTGTTTGTTTTTGTTCCTTTCTCTATGTTGAGCAACCATTTGTATAAAAAACATAACAGTCTTGACTGAAAAATGTTTTTATGATTTAGTTCTAAGATGAATAGGTGAGATGAATTAAAGAATCGAGCATGAAATTTATTTATAATTTAGAATAATATACTTGAAATAAGATAAATCTAATGGGAGTGTTATGGATTGTGCCTAGATGTTCCCCTAAAAATCAAGAAGTTTTAAATGGGGCTTTTTAAGAAGTGACTGAATCTCAAGTGTGAAGCTTTATTTAAGGGTATGTGATTACTAAATCAGTCCACTGATTGGTTTGGTGCTGCCCTAATTCCAGTAGCCTAGATAGAGTGTAAAAGGAGCAGAAATATGCTGTTATGGTTCCTTGTTGCTTTTGATGTCTTCTGCAACCATGAACTGTTATCCCTCTGCCATGTGCCCTCTGCCTTGGAGCCAGCTGATTATGGACTGAAAAAGCTGCAAACTGTGAGCTAAATAAACTTTTCTTCCTTTAACCTTGGATGTTAGGTATATTGTCTTAGCAACAATAAATGTCATTAAGACAGGGGTAATTATGAAATCCTACATACTGGTTTAAAATCAGAAATATTCATATAATTTACAGTGTAAAATTCATAACAAAAAATGACTATATAATGACATTTTTATTAAAGAGACAATAGACCTTTTGTTCTTTTAGCCAACTTGACAAAGGCTAAGAATATGATACAGCTACTATAAAAAAACAAATGAAAATCTTGAGTTGCATTAAAAGAACCACATAGTTCTGGAAAAGGAGCAGACCATTACAGAAAGACTCTGTGCAGATATGTGTGAGTCTTGTTTTTATTGATGAACTGGTAATAACCAGAGAAGAAGAATTAGATGAAGCTATGTCACATGAAAAATGATGGAACAAATTAGGGCTATTTATTCTTGAAGAGAAGAAACAAAAGGCTCACAAAACTGTGTCTGTTTATTTTAAGGACTACCTCTTGGAAAAAGGATTAAACTCTCTCCTGCAAATGTAGTATATAACATACCTCGGTATAAAGTATAAAATTAAAAAATACTTGTGAAAATAATTAATTTATCAAGTAGTTGTCTACTTATATTCCAGGTATTATTTTAAGTTCTGAGAAGACATCTTGTAGACATAATTCCTGCCCTTGTGGAATTCACTTTTTAATGGAAGGTGAGAGACACCAAATGGAGTGACTATATTTCCTGTATTCAAATTCTTACCAACTCTCCCATTCTATGTTGAGTTATTTGCATTTCTAAATTATTTACTCTTTCTATGCTTAAGCTTTCTCACATATTAAATGTAATATTGATAGTTTCTACTACAGAGAGTTTTGTGAAGGCTGAATGAATTATGCCATGTAAAGTTTCGTGAACAATGTCTGGAGTCTACTAAAGTGTTCAATAAGTTTTAGCCATTATTGATATGGTATTGAGCACTCTAAAGAACATAAAGCATGGTAAGGTGACAGAAAAAATACAGGACAGTTAACACCATTTTAGAAAGTCTTTTGTGTAACATACATACAGGCAGGTGAATCAATGTGTGTTGGAGTTCTACACATCTCCACATGTTCAGATGCCCACATTATGCTTCTGTCTGTTCATTGCTTGGAATATATCTTTTTATATTTTTAAACCAGTCTTAGACAGCATCTCATCTAGAAGGTTACACTGACTCACTTAGCTATTAAAGCTAGCTACTATCTTCTCTATAATAGTTCTGATTTTAAATTTATCACAGTGTGTTATATTAAAATTCATGAAAAGTTCTAAGGCATAATGGTCAATTTCTAAGGTTTTGGAGTCATAACTGAGTTTGTATTATCAGTATGTCACTTCTGGTTGTTTGTCTACGAATAATGAAATTTCTCCAATCTTTGATTTCCTCATTGCTAAACTGGGATTAATAATACATAGTCTAAAAGGGATTTTTAAAGAATTAAATGAGAAAATCCATGCAAGAGCAAATACAGGATTTTAATTTCAGTTCTGCCACTTATTTACACAAATTTAGATAAGTCATTCAGTCTCTCAGAGCTTCATTTACCCAGTCTGCAAATGGAGGGGTTAGCAATCTTTTAAATGTAGCTTTTTTGATAAGTATAAACAATGTATATAATGTTCCCGGAACATGTTACAATGTCAATATGTGCTTGTCAAATTAAATTTGATTAGCAATCAGAGTCTTTGGAAAGTGAAATTTGAAGTCTTTTGAAGGCATAAAGTTCTTGTTACTAAAGGTTTTCATAGTAGATGATGGAATATTGGAGAGATTACAGAGGAGATTCCTGCAATGGAGCAGTGAATGGATGTGTCAGGACTTCTCAAACTTTTCTCATGGGCCAGTTGCTCCATTGCTAAGAAGTAGAATTTAAGGGCTGGGAGTTTGGCTCAGCAGCTTACGTGCCTGTCTGGCAGGTGCGAGGCTGTGAGTTCAATCCCCGGTGCCACAAAAAAAAAAAAAAAGAAGTATAATTTAATAGATCTAGAATGAGGATCACCAATATAGGTGACTACTAAATTACCTTCTACTGAAAGGTTAATGATTATGCAAATTAGAGTTCAGTTCATGAGCCATGAACTTGGTTAATTCTGTCAAATCAGGTCCTCTCTGAATCCTCTCTTCCCTGGTTTCCACTATTTGCAGTCACACAACATAAATGGCTAACTGACTACAACAAATTCAAGAAAATATTTCAATCATCTTAATTTATGTATTTACCCACTAAGTTTAAGAGAAGTTGCAGTACATAAGTAAGAGTCATAATTGCTTTGTGTCAGAGAATTCATTGGTACTCATTTAAATTCCTTTAATACTCAATACTCTTACCTATTACTTATAGTTTTTTTAATTTGTACATATTAGTTATATATATATATATAATAATCACATTCATCACAGAGAATTTGTACCTGAACATGCTATAACTTGATTCATTTTATTCATTACCTACGATCTCTTCAGTTCTTTCTCCCCTTCCTATTTAGAAAGCTTTGGTTTCCATTTTTTACCTTTCCCTTCTTTCCCTTCTGTTTCCCCTTCCTTCATTCCCTTCAACTTTTGAACATTTTCTTCCTATTTCACCATACCAATTATAAATTTTGGTTCTTATTACACTTTTGGTTTCTCACAGCAAGGAAACAATGCAGTATTTATACATGTGTATCTGACTTACTTCACTTACAAGTATGGATTCAAGGTGCAATCATTTACACATAAATATATTAAGTTTATCCTTCTTTACGGCAGAGTAATACTCCATTGTACAAAAACTCCCACATCTTCTATATCCATTCACCAGTTGATGTGCATTTGGGCTGTTTCCAAGATTTGACTATTACAAACTGGCTGCTACAAACATATGTCTTGGTTACTTTTCTCTCCTTTGAGACAAAATACCTGACACCCAAAGTGAAGCAAGGGAAAGATTATTTCTTACAGTTTTGGGGGTTTCAATCCATACTCAGCTGGCTCCAAGGAAAGATGGCATGGCACAGGGGCAGCTGTTCATGGTGGCTGCAAACAGCAAGAGCAAACAGGGCAAAAGAGAGAGAAACCATGCCTCCTTCTGGCCTTTACACTGTATGTCAGCTCCACCCCTGGGTGGGTGCAGCACTCACACCACCAATCCCATTGCTAGACAATGAACCAATTACAAATGCTAGATTCAGCTGCCTCCATGATTGCATGAGGCTGGGGTGACCATCTGAACAAAATCCATAACAACATGGGTGTGTATATATCACTGTGGTATGATGCTTGTAATTCTTTTGGGAAGATACCAAGAAGGGGAATAACTGGGTCTTATGGAACCTCTAGTGCTAGTTTCTTTTAGGAAGCTACAAACCAATTTTCATGGTGGTTACACCAGTCTACACTCCCACCAACAGTGGAGAAAGGTTTCTTTTTCCCCACAGCCCTACCAGCATATGTTATTGGTTGATTTCTTAATAGCAGTCATTTTTTCTGGGGTGAGATGGAATCTCAGCACTGTTTTAATTTACATTTCTCAAATGACCTACAATATGGAACTTTTTTTCATATATTTATTTGCCATTGTTATTTCGTCATCTGAGAAATGTGTATTCACTTCAGAAGCCCATTTTTGGACTTTAAGTTGGGGGATTAGATTTTTTTGAGTTCTTTGTATATTCTAGATAGTAGTCCTGTTTCTGAGGAACAGCTGGCCAATTTTTTCTCCCAAACTGTGGATTATCTCTTCATTCTGTTGGTAGTTTCTCTTGCTGTTCAAAAGCTTTTTAATAAGATGAGATCCCAGCTGTTGATTCTTTGTCATAGTTCCTTTGTGATTCATTTTTTATGAAGTCTTTGCCTTCACCAGTGTCTTCAAGAGTTCTATTTATTCTCACTTCTAACAGACTTAGAGTTTCTGTTTTAATATTTAGATGTTTGATACATTTCGATTTTGGTTCAGTGCATGATGATATACATGGTTCTAACTTTAGTCTTCCACATGTGGAGAATCAATCTTTCTAGCATCATTTATTCAAGAAGCTATCTTTTTCCAGTAAATGTGTTTGTAAACTTTGTCAAAGATAAAGTGTCTAAGTAGGTCTGTCGTTGTTCCTGTATCTTCTAATCTGTTCCATTTTGACTCAGGTCTGATTTTTTTTTTTTTTTTTGCTGGTGTCATGCCTTTTTTATCACAGTAGTTTGCAGCATAATTTCAAGTCTGGGATTATGATACTCCCTGTCTTGCCTTTGTTGCCCAGAATTGCCTTTGGTCTTCTAGGTATCTTCTGGTTCTAAATGAATTTTAGGACAGTTTTCTCTAATTCTATGAGATAATGCTGCTGGAATTTTGTTCAGAATTACACTAATTCTGTAATACAATTTTATAAGGATGACCATTTTCACTATATTGATTGTTTCTACCCAAGAGCAAAGATTATCTTTCCATTTTTTAATATACTCTTCTATCTCCTTTTTTGAGAGTGCTGTAATTGTCAGTGTAGAGGTCTTTTTCATCCTTTGTTAGATTGATTCCTAAGTATTTAATTTTTTTTGGATGCTATAGTGAAAAGTGTTTCACTAATTTCTTTCTCAGTGACTTCATCATTTGTTTACAGGAAGGCTATTGATTTTTGAGTGTTGAATTTCTATCCAGCTATGCAATCAAATCTGGTTATCAAATACAGAAGTCTTTTGGTACATTTTTAGGATCTTTTATATAGAGTATTATGTCATCTGCAAATAATGATAATTTAACTTTTTCCTTTGTTATCCTTATTCTTTCTCTTTTTCTTGCCTAATTGGTCTGGCTAATATTTCCAGAACTGCATTAAATAAGAGTGGTGATAGTGGACATCTCCATTAGTTATTTTTCTCTTTTTTCTGAGACAAAATATCCAATGCTCAAAACTAAGTAAGGAAAGGTTTATTTAGCTCACAGTTTGTAGAGTTTTCAGTCCTTAATCAGTTGACTCCAAAGCAGAGTGACATGGCAGAGGGGCAACTGCTCATGGTGACAGATGACAGCAAAAGCAACAAGAGCAAATATGGGAGAAGCAAGCCTCTTTTCCTCCTTTATATTGTATACACCCTCAGGTGGATATAGCACTCACACCATCTCTGTGCCCTCTTCTTGCATAGGTTGAGGATGTTTATAGAGTGAGGACCCTGATCACCTGCTGAGTCAAACTGGAAACACTGTGACTCTCTTGCCTGAAGTGAGGGCATGAAAACAAGAGGTCCAGGTTTAACAAGCTGTCTTCAAAAAGTCTGCTCCCACCCCATGACTGCATGAGACTTTGGGGAGACATTCAGACACAAATCATAACAACATCCTTGTTTCTGATTTTAGAGTGAAAGATTTCAGTTTTTGTCCATTGAGTGTGATGTTGGTTTTTGGTTTGTCATAGATGGCTTTTATCAGATTGAGATAAAAGTTTTCTAAGGAATTTTTTAAAATCTTAAATGGGCTTTTTCTGCACCTATTGATATGATCATTTTTTTATTCTTGGCTCTGTTAATATGGCATATTGCATTTGTTGATTTGCATATGTTGTACCATCCCTGAATCCTTGGGATGAATCCTCCTTGACTATGGCGTATAATCTTGATGATTTACTGTGTTCTTTTTTGATAATATCTTATTGAGGAATTTTGCTCTATGTTCATTATGGAGATTGGCCTATAGTTCTCCTTTTTAGATGGATCCTTGTCTGATTTTGGTGTCAGGGAAATACTTGCTTCCAGGAAGGAATTTGGAACTGCTTCCCTTCCAGTTTCATTAAAGAGTTTGAATAGTAGTGGTTTTAGGTGTTTTCTAAATTTCTTGTAGAAATCAGCAGTGAATCCATTAGGTTCTGGGTTTTTCATTATTGGTAGGTTTTTTAATTACATCTTCAATTTCACTGACTAAAATTGGATTATTTAGAATTTTTACATCTTACAGATTTGGTTGGTACTTCATATGTACCTAAGAATCTGTACATTTCTTCTGCATTTTCAATCTTATTAAAATACAAGTTCTCAAAGTAGTTATAGATGATCTTCTGGATTTCTGCAGGACCCATTGTGATTTCACTTTTTAATTCCTAAAAGCATGAATTTGAGTCTTTTCTTTTCTTTTTTGGATAAGATTGGCTAAGGGTTTGCTGATTTTATTTAATCTTTCAAAGAACCAACTCACTGTTTTATTGATTCTTTCTGTTGTTTTCTTAGTTTTCATTGTATTAATGTCTCCTCTGATCTTTATAATTTCCTTCCTTGTGTTTGCTTTGAATTTACTTGCTCTTTTTTTTAGAAGCTTGAGGTTCAACATTAAGTTGTTTATTTAAGCTTGCTCTGTTTTCCTGATATACATATTCATTGCTGTAAATTTCCCTCATAAGGCAGCATTCTTTGTGTTCCATAAGTTCCAGTATACTGTACTGACAGTATTATTTAATTTCATCTGTGACCCATTGGTTGTTCAAGAGGATGTTGTTTAATTTCCATGAATTTATGAAGTTCTTTGGTTTCTTTTGTCATTGATTTTCAGTTTCATTGCACGATGGTCTGATAATATACATGGGATATTTCAATTCCTTTGCAAAGCCCATTTGTTTAAAAGTTTGTTTCAGTTCTAATATTTCATTGTTGATTTTTTGTCCAGTTGATCTAGCTATTTATGGTAGTGTGGTATTGAGATCATTCAATACAATTGCATTAGGTCTTAATTGATTTTTTATGTCTGTTAATATTTGCTTTACATAGTTGGGTGTACTAGTGTTTTTTCTGTACATACTTTTTATTGCTATCTCTTCCTCTTGGAATGCTCTCTTTATAAGGTTTCAGTGACTTTCATTGTCTCATTTTGCTAGTATTGGCTTGAAATCTGGTTTGTCTTCAAACAGAATAGCTACTCTTGTTTTTTCTTTGATTCTTGTCACATGGAGTATTATTTTTCTTTCTTTGATTTTCACTCTATGAATTTCTCTTTGAGTTAAATATGCTTCTTGTATGCAGCCTATTTTGTTGGCTCTTGCTTCTTGATCCATTGTGCCAGTCTGCTTCATTTTTTTTGGTGAACTGACACCATTAACATTAATGGTTATTACTGACATGTATTGACTTATTCTAGTGATGTTATTTTCCTGTTGTTGGCTCCTATTTCCCCACCCCGCTTTGTTTACTTGTTTGCCTTGTTTGGTGGATTCCTTCCTTTGAGGTTCATGGAGTTATAGTCCTTGTTATCACTTTCTAGAATGTTCTTCATAATATTTTGGAATGGTGGTTTGTTGTTCATGAATTTCCTCAGGTGTCCTTTCTCATGGAAATACCTTATTTCTGCACCAGTTTTGAAAGATAGTATTTTTGAGTACATCAATCTGGGTTGGAAATTGTTTTCTTTCAGTGCTTGAAATACTTCACTTCAAGCTCTCCTTAACTTGAGAGTTTGTGTTGAGAAGTTAGCTGTGATTCTGTTGGGCTTCCATTTATAGTTAATCTGTTTCTTTTCTCTAACAGTTTTTAATATTCTGTTCTTGTGCTGAATTTCTGGAATCTTCACTGTCATATACCTTTCTGTAGATTTTTTTTAATAATGGTTAATTGGAGTTGTATATGCCTCAATTATCTGTATGTCAAATTGCTATTTCTTACCAGGAATTTTTCTGCCATGATGTTGGTGAACCCTTTTTTATGTCATTTGCGCTATCTACTGTTTTTTCATTTACTCCAATCAATCTTATATTATTCTTCTTTGCATCATATAGTAGCTGGTACATTAATTTCTCATGGTCCTTTGTTATTTTTAAGAGATATTTCTCTTCATGAATGATAATCATATGCATGTCTTCTATATGTGAGATTCTGACTTCACCTAGGTTTATTCTGCTGAGGATACTTTCATTTGAATTTTTTAATCTCCTGGTTATCTGCTTGAATCTCTTTTATGGATTCCATCTCTTTCCTATGTTAGACAATCATGGTTTCCATTATTTTTCTAACTTCATCTATTTTTTATCTGTACCTTCTCTAGAATTACTATGCATGTTTTTCATTGTGTTCACCATAAATGTAGCTATCTAAGAAATTATTTCTGAATTGATTTTTTTCTATATCCTCATTCATTTGCTTTGTTGTTACCACTTCAGAGAGACCAGGTGGGTGACTTTCAAATTGTCCCACCTCATTGTCCCTGGTTTGCATTTGGAAAACTGGATGTCAAGCGTTGCATCTTCTTTAAGTGTGTTTGTATTTTCCTTTTTTTTTTTTTTAGTTTAATTCCTAGGTCAGTGCTTGGTATTGCCTACGGTGGTTAGATTTATTGCTAGTATTTAGAACTATTAGGAAATGACTACTTCTCAGAAGTGTCTTTTAGATGTAGCAGGTTTTGGGGTTTTGAATTCGTTTGCAAGATCCTACTTCTTCAACTTATTGGATATGGGAAGTTTCTGCCTATTTCACCCAGCCCCTGGTTCATTGTAATTGGCCCACAGTACTTTCTATGATCCTTAGGCAATCTCAGTTTGGTATACAAGGAAGAAAAGCTTGTTAGAAGAGTTATGTTGCTATGGCTAAAGTGCACAATCAGCAAGGACAATAGAACCAAGCACAGTCTAGAAAATTACAAACTGAGGTAACCATTAATTTGTCACCTTTAATCATATTAAGTAGATTTGTGTTTATATAACAAAGTATAAAACAAATCATAAAATTGTATGCAACTGATAAGCCTTCAGTATGCCAATTTTATCCTCTAGGAGTAAATTTAAAATGAATTTGGAGGAAAAATAGAGAAATAGAAGAAATGGCATATGTTAGAAGCAAGACTGGACAACAAAGGAGGATCATGCAAACTTTTGGAAACTGGTACAGAAGACCAAAGGGAAAGAGAGAAAGGAAATAAATCAAGCACAGAACAGAATAACCACATAAAAACTAGAATCCACACTCATATTCATATAAGAACGAGATCAAACAATGAAGAATAAAAAAGAAGAGAGAGAAAGAAAGTCCACTTCAAAATGTGTCTCTGTTGCTATTGGTAGACAATGTGTGAAGATGGAGTCCAGATATGCGTTGATTTATCCACACAAGACTGCAGTAACTATGGTGGGGTAGTGTATAGTCTCAGCAAGACTGCACCTTTATTTTCCCTGAAGTTCAGGTTGGTTTTTCATAGGCTGGAACTAGACCTGTTCAGCCTGCAGCAGTCAACACACCTTCTGCAGGCCTGAACTCAGCTAGAAGCTCCTAGGTGGAGCCAATTGTTTTTCTCATTTCTAAGCTCAGTTGGGTCCTTTCCAAGATGGCTCCTGGTCAATCACCCTGTCCTGTGGGATGGCCAATATGGTGCCACTCACCAGCTAGTGCAATCCATGATGTTCACTGCTCCATGGCACTGCTGCATCTCTCTGCATAAGGCTCTGGAGTTGCAGGAAGTCACTGAGTGTCTGCAGGTTTGAACTGCTCGTCTCACATAGTAAGTCCCTACTCAGGGAGAAGGTGCTGTCTGCCACCTCCTTCTTCTTCAATGAAATTTCTCTTTGCTCTCCCTGTGGGCTTCAATTCTCACTTCAGATCTTCCTCAGTCCAGGAAACCCAGTTCCCTCCTTCTATTCCTCATGTTGGTATATTCTAGTGTCTTCAAATCTTGGAGAGTCTCTTTCTCTGCTGCATACCACTCTGTTATCTTCCTGGAAGCTTCCACTATGCTACTTAATGTTTTAGTTTCTAAAACTTACTTACTGTTATGCTACCATGATCAGAGCTTTTCTGAGGCAACTTATTAAAACTGCAGTTACTAGTCAGAAATGTAGATGTGTGAACCTTAGTTGTGATAGATGTACATGACTTAAGTATGAACCACTTCTCAGATTAATAAAGTTCTGGTTGTGTCTGTGGGTGACTGACATATAGGCCACCACCTGAGGAGGGAAGACCCACCCTGGATGCAGGCTGTAGTTTAGACAGAATTAAAAAAAAGGAGAGAAGATGGAAGTTTGCTCTTTTTTCTTTGAAGAAGCTTTCATATTCACTGTTGCCTTCAGACACTTGTTTCCATTTCCTTCAGGCTTCCAGTGAGGACTCTTTAACCTTCTAACACCAACTCTTTGGCTTTTTGACACAGATTCACGCTGGTGACTCTGCAGTGCTCTTTCAGGGCTTCAACCCTTGACTGCTACTGGATCCTTCAGCTCTCTAGCACACAGGAGGCCATTTTGAATTGTTCCACTTCAGATTTCTCACATAGTCATTGCAACTTTTCCCCTTGTGATCCTGAATGTTTATCTAATAAATCCCTTGTAAAACTATACACATATTTTATATTAAATTTGTTCCTCTAGTGAGTGATAATACATGAAGATAAGAACGCTTACATCATATGATCTTGGGCAAACATTCTCTGCATTATCTTGTTATATGTCAATATCTCCATCTACAAAACAGGAATAGACAAATGCAAATAATTTTCTACTTGTGAAGCATTTTAATATGAGAAGGTGTTATGTACTTTATGTTTTTCATTAATTTTGATATTTCTAACTTTTTGGAGTGATACTTGGCATCCATAATTGTTTAGTTGTTTTAAATTTTAGTTTTTTTATCTTTAGAAATCATAAATGTCAAGGTACATGGAATTTAACATGTACCAAAATTTATTTTTTTGATGTTCTTGTAACTTGAAAATGATAAGATAATTTTGACAATGTGGTCCTTAAAAATCTATTTTTAAGGATTTCAGTGCACAAACATGAAAATATCTCTTTTTACTACCTTTTAATGAACTTGCAAAAAATTTTGAGGATCATGAGATAATCAAGTATTACACAACAGGAAGTACAAATGTGCTAAGTTTTACTGTTACTGACAAATTTTATTAGGTTTTCATAATTATTCAACACTTATTTTTATCCACTTTAATTTTCAGTATATCATTGTACTTCAGCAAAGACACTCTTGGTTATACTTTGACAAGTCAACTTTTTCTTCTCATTTTTCTGCAAATATTTTATTGCAGAAAGTGGCTAAAATTGAACAAGGTAAAGAGAAATAATCTCTTGCTAAAAGTAACTAATTCTACATCGTTTCCCATTACACTAAGAATTGGATGCAACAGTAAATCAGAATTTTTCCCGCATTGTAGAAGCACTTAGTTTTAATAGAGTGCCAAATCATTAAATGTAACAAAGATGGAGTATACACGGAAGCACTTCTGAAAGAGTTATTAGTCCATGCTGATTATGCCAATTTATTTTTAGTGAAAGATTTCTCCAATAGTTATTTTAATAAATTCTCTTAGAACTGTGCTCCACAGTTAGTATCACACTAGTAAGTTATGTAAGCAGTTTTCAGAATTATCTTTATGTTTACTCACTAAGAAGTTCATAATTTCACAAATGACTTCATAAAAGATGAATACATCCCTGGATCTCTTGAGGAGCTAGTCTAGTTGCTTAGCTTTAAAATTGTTTGACCAGTAAGAGGTCATGAAGAAAAGCTGTATTCATAAAATTCTATGCATTTACGACATTCTAGTCTGTTCTTTGCTGCTTGATTTTAATTCCTTAAACACTATATTTCTGGTCTTTATGTTAGTAGGTTGAATTTTATTTTGCAGAGAGACAAACTTAGCTGAAGCAGTCACTATGCTACTTAATGTTTTAGTTTCTAAAAGTAAAAGGTATTTGCTTATGCATGTGTTTCAGAGACACATGCATAAGCTCATAGATATTTAAGCTACTCAAAAGTAACTGTTTTGCAGTACAAATAAATGTTGCCTGAAATAAATATAACTCCTATTCGTGTACCATCTTGCCCAGTTCTCTTAGAAACCATTTGGACAGTGTGTTACACATTCATACTTTAGTAACTTGTCCATAAAATGATTTTGGGACTTTTTTGATATATACTTTGATGAAATCAAAATACTTTATGTGTGTGCAGTGCATATTCTTGATAATATTAATTTTATAGAACCTTTTTCTTTCATTGTTTCTTAAGCACCTATGAGGTAAAACAGGCACACAAAAAATGTATTACATGCTCTGCTTTCATATCACTGAGCCTTTAAGTACATTGCTTGAAATTCAAGTGTCCATTAATGTTTATTCTGCCAGTGTGTCAGTTGTGTGATAAGCATCAAAAATATCATTGAAATCCTCCATGAAGCCAAATGAGTCACAGGAGATTCTCACAGCTAGGTTATTTTGACATTTGTCCACACCATACTTCTTGTGCCTCTAGATTCACGTACTTTTCTACTCCATATCTTTGCAACGTCTGATACTGCTTCTCCTGTTAATCTACCTTTAAACAGACTGTTGCTATTAATTGCAATTTTCACTGTGTAGAATTCCATTAAGCCTCAATGTCGCTCCCCTTTATTTAATATATCTGTGTTAGAATTTCCAGCTGCTTTCATTTATACCCATACTGTTGCCATAGGTACAAGACTTCAGAAGCTAAAACTATGGATCCCAAACATTTTTCCTATTATTTACTCACAAGACTTACCAGAATCATTTCTCAAATGCTTTTGTTGTTTTATTCTTATGTATTCTTAGACCTCAGATTCTGGAACACAGTAATTTAAAATGCTTTTTTCCTCTCTTTGCATATTTTCAACTTATTTTTTTTAAATTACGCTGGAAAACCTCTTTGTAAATATTTTTTTCCAGATTTTTCCAACTCCTGTTCCTTACCTGGTTTCAGAAGCAACATTCTATTAATTGACACATTTTTTCCTTTATGCAGTCGGTGAACTTTCCTCTTTTCTAAGTACTAGTGGCATGAAGAGGTATTCTTTAATCTTTTTTTCCTCTCCTTCAGAGATGTCAAGTTACATGTATAACACTAGTAATTTTGAATACCACAGTTAGGGATAGAAACCTGAAACACTCTGCAGGTCAACAAAACACCATTTCTTGGAAATGGATGCTCTTTTGGGTTTATATATTGTGTGATCTTTCAATTTCTTTCACATTTTCTATCTTTAAAACTTTCTGCATGCTTGATGGCAAGTTACAACTTTTAATATTCCAGTGAATCATAGAGCTTGGAATTGGAGGAGAGTTGTATAGCTCATGTCATCATCTCTTTTACTCAAAACATGGTAATGACTACCACAAAAGGCATATTTATTGTATCTACTCATTAACTTGATGGAAAAGCAATTTTGTCTGGGTTATATTAAAGTTTATGATCAGAAAGATGTTTTCATTAGAGATGATAATTTAACTTCACACCATTCATTTCTTTCTTTAATATCCAACAAATATTTCTTCAGTACCTTACATTAGAGACATTGGGTTGGATTTAGAAATAAAATGAACAAGACAGACATGATCTTTGCTCTTCTGGAGATAGTCTGTTAGAGGCATACTCATTCTGTGCTCATCATAGATGAAGGTAAGTGCTTCTAGACTCAAACTAAGGTAGCAGTTGTGAATGGAATCAGGGAAACAGCATAAGAATGATCTTCCACCTTTCCCATTTTTAGCCTTCCAAGTACTGAGCAAAGTAGGTATCTGAGATGTTTGAAAATTTATAGCAACAAACAGAATCTTGGATACGAATGAGTCATTAACCTACAGAATGCTACCAACAGATGAAATGAAAATGGATATTTATAACTACTTTATTTCCTCTTCAGATCTTAAATTCCTTCAAGAGTCATATGCGAATCTAATTCTTTTTTGGTCTTGCTCACATTTTGCACCATGTAAACACACAATATATAACTGACAGATTAAAATAAAAAGAAAACAGTGACTTGCAGAAAAGAGGAAGAAAGTTCTTGAGGTCACCCTGAGTATTGGTAAATTGACCTCAGAATCATTGCCTAGAATTATAGACACTTTAAACATATATCAATAGCTTTTGGGGGGAGTAATGGAAGTGCAAATAAATAACAATATGTTTAAAAGAAAAACTTTCAGAGCACTATTTTGATTAGAAGTGGTATGTGTGTGTGTGTGTGTGTGTGTGTGTGTGTGTGTTAGGTGTATGTGTATGTGTGTGTATTGCATGTTTGCATGCGAATTTACTTGCTTAGGTGATTAAGAATCTTTATTTTGCTGCAAGGTTGTCAGATTTATTTTTTGTCAGTGTTGGTAATAGTTTTACTACAGTTGTATCTTCCTCCTCTGTGCAAGGTGTAAAAAGAAAAATAATTAAAAATCCACAATGTCAGCACTCGGGAGGCTGAGGTAGGAGGAGCGTTGTGAGTTCGAGGCCGGCTTGGGCTACAACGCGAGCACAAGGCCGGTCTGAGCTACACAGTGCGATCCTGCCTCAAAAAACTAGGGCTGGGAGTTTGGCTCAGCAGCTTAAATGCCTGCCTGGCAGGCGCAAGGCTGTGAGTTCAACCCCTAGTGCCACCAAAAAAAAAAAAAAAAAAAAAAAAAATCCACAATGTTTTATTTGAAAATATAAATGGAGGAGGTACTTGCAAGTGAGCTATCTTTTCTATATAACAATATAAGCATTATTATTCTGCTAAAAGGCAAACAATTTTAGACACATTGCTAGCTGCATCATATCCATCAATATTCATATTGGGAGCAAGAACAGTATTTCTTGTACTATTCCTCCTCTTCTCATCCTCAACCTGTGATATCCAAATAAGAGTTTGGAGAAAAGGGGGCAAACCCATGACTACCTAGTAGCTATTTGGCTCTCAAGTTTGATGTAACTCTTTAGGAATTACGGAGTGTCTCAGATTCGCTATTAATATTACAAGGTTTGATGTTTAACAGCACATGTACGCATGCGCACACACATGTATGCATACATAGACATACATAGAAAACAGGTTACAGAAGAATCTGCATAAAGACAGTTCCCATGTTGATCGTCCCTCTCATACAATGATGGTTTAAAAGCTGGGCATGGTGGCTCATGCCTTTAATCCCAGCACTCTGGAGGCTGGGGTAGGAGGAGCGTTGTGAGTTCAAGACCGGCTTGGGCTAAAACAGGAGCATAAGGCCGGCTTGAACTACGTAGTGTGACCCTGTCTCATAAAAGCTAGGGCTGGGAGTTTGGCTCAGTGGATTAAGCGCCTTCCTGGCAGGCGCGAGGTTGTGAGTTTGATCCCTGGAAACAAAACAAAACAAAACAAAACAAAGATGGTTTCTAATTCACCGCATCTACCAGAACATCCATCCCCCAGGAAAACCAGATTGATGATCTTTTCTGCTATGGATCTTATTTTATATATTATTTTGATAAAAAGAAGAGTTTCAAAAGCTTGGGATTCTGAAATACATTTTACAGTGATACAGGGAAAAACCAATTTTCCAAAAATACTTACACTTGCCAATGCATTTGTCGAGCTATGAGTTTCCAGCTTTGCAACTGTATTCTCCACATGCTCCAGAGACTTTCCTCATACCACAACACTCCTGCAAGTGTAACAGTAAGCCTGTGCATGAAATGGGCAGTACACGGTTCCATTCATTTTCTCAGTTGAAGGAGTTTTAAGGCAGAATCGGGAAAAAAAGCATTTCTTATGCCAAATGGCTTTCTCTGTGTTCTCTTTAATAGCAATATGAAATTCTAGGCAGATGCGTAGGGGAAAAGGCCATCCATGTCTGCACCTGCAACAGAAATGCAATTTCCCTGCTTTCCAATGAATTTTACTCACTGTTGAGCTGATTGTGTTTGTGACCCTGCTGGAAATTGAACTTTACATAAAACAACAATAACAGCAAGTCCAAAGGAGGCTGCTCAATTTATTATAAAACCAGGCATAAGAATGAGTTTTTCCTGTGATTTATGTAGTTACATGTCTATGTTAAAGTGTTCCAACTCAGCTTTGAAACCTTTAAACATAACTTGCATTCAGAAATTTTAACCGCTGTATCACACATATGGGTCCACTGCATTCCTGTTAGACTTAGAATAAAACATGTTCTTGTAAAGTTATCATAGCACATGAAGTTATCCTTCTACCCACAGGAAAGCAAGCCTGATAAAACCACATGATCTCTCAAATTGGTGAACGTGCCATGAACTAGAACATCAAAACTGAACTGACCCCGATGGGAAGAGAATTTCAAAATGGAGTTCTTTTCTTTGACAAGCAATAGTTCATAGAGTTGCAAGAGTAGTATATGGGCAACAATTTTGGAAACAAAACCAGATAACCTTTAATGTGTCTCTGAGCATTACAATTCCCTGCACCAAGAATTATATTTGCAAAGACTATGTTTTCAGGCAGCTAACAATGTGTTATGAAGCCAGGTGGGAGACACTAGCAAGAGGTGCCATTTGATGAAAACTTGAGAGTGTGTTTCCCACCTAGAAGCAGACATATTAAGATACCGTGGAACACAAGAAAAGTTTTGGGTACCTGCCTTCAAAACAAACAAACAAACAAACAAACAGATCTCCAGGAAAATTTCAGACCTTGGATTACCAATTTTTAATTCCTCGAATATATTAATCTTTATTTTTGTTTAGAATTTTTGATGAGATTTCAAGTTAAAAGCTCACTACTTTATTGATGTTGCATTATCAGTGAGAAATATCTAATTTTTCTCAGGTTTGTTTTCTTAGAAAGATAAACCAGAATAAACAAATATAAATAACATAATATTAAACATTTGCAAATATTTTCGGAAGATACATTTGGAAGTTTCTTATGCCTAGTCCTAGGTAATAATAGACATTTTAGGTTGATGAAAGTACTTGTTTTCAACATAATTTTATTTTATTGCACATTTTCTTATAGGTTATTATTATGGATCACAAAAATATGGTTGTTTAAATCATTTAAAAAATAATGGAGTGAAACCTGAGTGAGAAGGCAAACTAGAAAATGGATTGCATGATATAAAGTGTCAGAGATAAGTAGGAGATGGGGAGAGGGTTATCTGTGGCAATGATGGAAAGATTATGCTGTCTGGGAGGGAAAAGGAATACAGATTTCAAGGAATTCATTCTACTGCACTTGCTCTTTGGCCTTATCATTCCCTTCCTTCTTGAGGTAGTTTTGACAATAAGAAGTCTCTGTGGGGAGTTCTTGTGAATCCCACCATGGATCTTTTTCTTTCTTTCTTTCTTTCTTTCTTTCTTTCTTTCTTTCTTTCTTTCTTTCTTTCTTTCTTTTTGGGCGGTTGCCAAGAATCAAACTCAGGACCTCATGCTTGCCAGACTGGTGCTGCACCACTGAGCTAAATCCCCGGTCCCAGATCTTCCATTTCTTATAAGATATTTAAATCAAAGCAAGAACTTATTCTACATGATGCCTGAACTCTTTTTATCCAAAGAGATGGTGATTTAAGAGCAGTTTGGGCATAATGGGAGGAAGCTGGACTGCAACTCCCTCACTTTACTATTAATGGATAAATTGAAGTTTAGGTAAAGTAAGATGGAGTACAGTGCATAGTGTATTTTGTAGAAAGACATATAAATGAAAGATCTTTCAAATGACTGTATTTCAATTCTCTGTGTGCACAACCAGGTGTTCTTCAGGGTTCCAAGTAACTCTAGAGTAATGTGTAATTATGTGTGACTCCTGTGTCTCTCTGCAGTCTTTTTCTGACATGTGCACCAAAATGAACTGTGAGGGGAAATTGGAGAAGGTAATAATCAGCACAGAAGATTTATTTGCATTATGCAGACAAATGAGAAAGTGTCAGTGCAAAAGTCAGTGATAGAGAACTTGTAAGGAACTAAACGTTACTTGTCAGGAATTGAGAAAAAATTGCCTAGAAGTTTCTTTTAAGGGCTAAACAGAAGCGTTCATAATTTTCACAATATTTCATTCATGCTTTATCTTGCTGTCAGACATAATTTTTTAGCATAAGAAGTTTCATAGCTCCAAACTTATAGCTCATGTCCAGATTGTATTATTTTTTATCAAAAAGCAGTTTTACATATCATCAGTGTTAATGAAAACATTACGTTCAATTCCTAAGTTGAATTGTGGATTTGAAATATGAAGTTATCAGAACCATATGCTCATGTTCAAAACTGTACCTATTCAGAGTACAAAGATGTAAGATGTATAGATGTAAATATGCATTTGAATGTGCAGGTTATACTTTATCATTAAGATTGATTATTCATAGAAGCAGAGCAAGCAGTGCACTGTCAAACTGGTTTAAAATAAAACAAATGAGCAAGTGTAAAAAGGTATAGTTTGAAGAATGCTTGGCATAATCAGGATCTTTTATCTATAGCAAAAATAGCTGACCATGGCTGTCCCTGCCAGCAAAGCACTTCAAAGCAGCTGGACAAAATGCTGGAGGAAAGATGCAGCTGGGCTTTTCCTCTCTGGACAGTTAGATGCATCCCTTTGCAGTGCACTCAGCTGCCTATGAAATGTCCAGTGCCCTAGCAGGCTCTGTTCTCCCAGCTAACTACGTACTATTTTCTAGAAAACTTGTTTGGCCATAGCCTTGTTAATTTGAACTTTCTGAACTGGCTGGAAAATAAAATAATCTGCACCTAGAAAGGTGCAGTTAGTGTCTTTTATATATAGATTTAATACACTGCTAAATGTGTTTTAAGTAACTGTGATTTATAGAGTAGACCAGAGTGTAGCATTCTGGTAACAACAAAAAAATCTTAGCCCTGCCAGTTCTTAGCCAGGTGAACTTGTGCAAGTGTCTTTATTTCATTGAACCTCAGTTTCTTCACCTGTATAACTGCAATAGTATTGGCATCTTAGCTTATTTCCACAGCAATGCTTATTCACAAATGAACAGGCTTTCCTCACAAGTTTAGAGAAAATCTCTTCAGCATACTTATTGGTAGCCATACTGTCCCTCTATTTATTATAAAACTTGTAGGGTACTCTCGATACTCTACTTAATTTTCTGGATAAGCCAATTTTGGTGTGTCTAGATTTAATTGCCATTTAATTGGCATTCTTTGAGCTTTATGTTGGCTGTACTTAATGTTGTCTATGATTTTTTCATATTTGACACCTAATACTCATTCTCTTTTTCTTAGTTAATAACAGATCTCAAATTTATTCAGGATTGTCTATGGGCTGTAAATGAGAGGTGGGATGAGAGTTCCAGGAACTGTATTTAAGAGACAGCATTTGGCATTTATATTCTTCTTTATATTTCCTGCTTCTTGCTGGTAATATGAACATGATGGCCCTAGTAGCCATATTGAACAATGAGTAGTGGAAAATAGTGCAAAAGATGATGGGTCATAAAAAAATAATCCTTAGTGAGCTTGGATTTTTCATTACTATCTCTGAATTGCCTAACTTGAAACATCTTTTGTGTTAGAAAAATTAAATTTTAAAATCTTGTTTAAGTCTATATTTAAGGACTTGCTTTAAGGTCTCCAACACTGCTTTTAGATGATGTACCACACTTTCCTGAGCTTGCACTGTATCTAGTATTAGTGTAGCAGTAGTTATATTGGTCTCACTTAGAAAAATGGCAAAAAAATAATCTATCACTAGGTTATTGTGAATGGTGAGGTTTATATTTTCAGTGTAGATGCCCTATCTCTTCTTCAAAAAGCATTTAACTTTAAATGTTATTGCCTGTTTTCTTTTTCATAAGTATCTTTTTATTTAATCATCACACTGTGCATTATTATCTTCAAAGTAGTTTCTCAGTACAAGATCATAATGATTATAGTTATTCTCTTATCAAGTGGTTATGAAAATTTATTTTACTTTTATTTTTCATAAAATAAAAAGAAATAATAAAATGTTGTAAATGTAGGCTATAGATTTTTTTTTACCATTGGTGTATTTTTGCAATACATGATAATTATATACATCATGAGGAACTGATACATAAACATATTGTATCTCCATCATTTTTACTTCCTCTTTCCCTTACCTTTATCTCCCCTTTTCCCTTCCTTAACTCCCTTCCCATAGGCCACAACTTCTAAGATACTTTCTCTAGACAGGTATCATTGGATCACCATCAGAAATTAAAAGATTTTGTGTTATTAGTCCACATTTTTATAATGCCCCCAAATCATATCACCAAACTTTAAAAAGCAAAAATTCAGAGATTAAAATAAAAGTCCAGCCTTGAAATTTTAGTCAAATGAAATGTGGCATAAATTTCAAAATTAAGATTAATAAAATTACTATGCTTATATGTATGTGTGCATGTATATATATACAAGATAGATAACTACACTACTAATCTTTGTAAGTTCATCAAAAAGAGCAGTTTGTGCTTTCATTATTTGATTGCTTGATCGTTTTTTTATGTCTAAATCTTGTAACTTGAACAACTACTTCTAAGATAACAATATGAGATATATTAATTAGTGTTAATTTCCTGCTATTTTTTTGAACAAAAAAATATTCTTGCTGGGCATAGTGACTTGCTACTTTTGCTACAGAATCAGTCTGTGTGTAGTTCTCTGTCAGTTAATCCCTTGGGAAGATTGTTGAACCACCATCTAAACAAAGACACTGAACTCTTCCACCATTGTGAAATCTTCCTTACATTACCCCATAATAGTTGCACCCACCTCCTCCCAAAACATTTTAATCACCCAAGAGGCAGTAATCTGTGTTCTTCATCTTTACAATTTTTAAATATTAAAACATGCATTCATAAAGTTGTTACATTTTTAGGTTAAGTTTGTATTCAACATAATGACCTTCAGTTTCATCTAGGTTATTGTGCTATCAGTAATTTCTTACTTTTCATAGTTGAGTTATTGCTATGTCTTGTATCTAGATGTATCCCTCAAGGCTCATGCACTCATAGGTGGAGCTGTTTGGAGCTGGTTGGTCCTAGGGTGGGTGATATTGGGATTAAGGGTATGTGGTACTAAATCAGTCCACTGATTGATTTAGCATAGTTCTAGGTGTGGATAATGGGAAGGTCCATCCTTTGTGTGGGTGGTGCAATTCAAAATATTTGTAGCCTGCATGGGGTAAAATGAGAGAGAAGGTTACTTACTGCTTTGCTGTTTCCTTCTGCTTGTCACACAGTGAACGGTTTCTCCTCTGCCATGGCCCCCTGCCATGCTGCCCTGCCTTTGAGCCAGCTGACTATGGACTAGAAACTCTAATGCTCCAAGCTACAATACTTCTCTCCTTTAACTTAGTGGTTTTCCCAGAAACAAGACAAGTAACTAAGACAGTTGCATTTAATGGTATGAGTATATGGTGGTTCATTCAGCCACTCATATATTGAAGCATATCTTCATCGTTTGTACTTTGGGGCCATTACAAACAATGTGTAAACTGCTATGAACTGCTGTGAACAATGCTGTATAGATTATCTGTTCAGCTCTAAGTTGCTTTTCTCTAAGGTAAAAGCCTAAGAGAACAATTCTATGATGTGTGATAATTGCACATCTACTTTTCAAAGAAACTGTCAAACTATTTTCCAAAATGGATATACTGCTTTGCAGTCTGGACAGGGGCCTTCTGGTTGACAGTCATTCCTTTCCTTATGTCTCAAAGTTATTAGCCAGTATTGCTTTCTCATCTTTCAGAATCTGTTCTTTTTACACATGCTCATTTTATGTATGACGTTCGAGATTTGTTAGTTGTACTTAGCATAAGAATAGGAAAAAGTATAAATTACCCTTGCAAAAGTGCTTTCTTTTGATTAAAAAAATTCATAATTCATTTGAAAGCCTTACAAAATTTCAAAAGTAATCCATGATTTTTAAAAGTTGAGACAAATTTCTGTTTTGTTTCCAAGATAATTGCTCAAACTTAGTCTTTTATTAAATTTTTTGCCAATTTTTATTTTTTATTAATACAGATCATGTTTATAGTACATAATGATTACAAACCTTGTGGAGAGCTGGTACATGTACATAACACATCTTAATTCTTTTTATGTCCCTTAACCCTCTCTCCATCTCTTGATCCTTCTACCATTTGCAAAAGTTTTATTTCCTTTTTTGCAGTTACCTAACTCATATTTTGTTCTTTATTTATATTTTGTGTCTCTCATATAAGAGAAACTACGTATTTGTGTGCCTGACTTATTTCACACTGCATCCATTTTCCTAAATATAGATCAAATTTATCCTTCCCTGTGGCAGCATAGTACTCCATTGTGTATAAATGTCACATTTTCTTTATCCATTCATTTGTTGAAGGATGTATTGGTCATTTCCAAAATTTAGCTGCTACAAATTGTGCTGCTATTAACATATTTATGCATGTATCACTGTAATATAATGGCTTTAATTCTTTCAGGAAGATACCTAGAGAGGGAATGTCTAGATTGAATGGAATTTCCAGTTTTAGATTTTGAGGACTCACCAAACTGATTTCCATACTATTTGTACTTGTTTACTTTCCCATCAACAATATATAAGGATTCCTTCTTCTTCTCAGCTTTCTCAGCATATGTTATTATTTGATTTCTTGATGATAGTCATTCTTGCTTGAATAAGATGGAAATCTGGTGTTATTTTAATTTGCGTTTCTCTAATGGTCAGAGATATTGAACTTGTTTTGTTATACTTATTGGTCATTTGTAATTCTAAGAATTGTCTGTTCTCTTCAGTTGCCCATTTTTTTGATTGGATCTTCCATTTTGAGATCTTTTTTTAGTTCTTCATATATTCTAGATATTAGTCCTCTGTGTATGAAATACCTGGCAACACTGTTTTTCCATTCTATGCAATGCCTCTTCACTCTGCTGGTTGCATCCTTTGTTGTGCCAAAACTGTTTTATCTGATGTGGTCCCATATTTAATTCTCAATATCATTTCTTGTGAAATAGGGTTTCTGTTCAGAAAGTCATTGCCCATGCCTCTGTCTTCAAGATTTGTATCTATTTATCTTCCAGAAGATTAAATGTCTTTGTTTTAACAATTAGATCTTTGATGCATTAGGATTTTGATTTAGGACATGGTGAGAAATATGTTTCTACATTGAATATTCTGCATGTGGATAGTTAGTTTTTTCAGTGCCATTAATTAAAGAGGCTATTTTTCTCCAGTGTATGTTTTTGGTCCATTTGTCAATGATCAGATTCCTGAATTTACCCAGGGTGGTTTATGCATCCTCTATTTACCCCATTGATCCATATGTCTATTTTTGTGCCAGTTTCATGCTGACACAAAAACTATAGTTCTATTCTACAACATGAAATCTTGCATTATGATGTCTGCAGCTTTGTACATGTCATGCAGAATTGCTTTTGCTATTCTGGGTCTTATCAGGCTACATGCAAATTTTAGGATTATTTCTTCTGGAAGGAATTCTGGTGGCATTTAGATTCAAATTTTGTTAAATCAGTATGTCAGTTTTTGAAGTATGTCTATTTTGACTATATTGTTCTGTCTTTTCAAGAAAGCGGTACATTTTTCCATTTTCTGATGTCCTCTTTGATCTCCATTTTCAAAGTACTGTAATTTTGATTGTAGAATTATTTCCCTTCCTTGGTTAGGTTAATAACTAAGTATTAAACTTTTCTTGATGCTATTATGAATGGCATTATTTTCCTAATTTCTTTATACGTGAATTTAGTATTGGTGTACAGGAATGTTACAGGTTTTAATGTGTTGATTTTGTATCCTACTATATTGCTGGATCTGGCTGTTCTAAGAGTGTTTTGGTAAAATTATTTGAATATGCTTTGTAGAGGTTCATATCATCTAAAAATGATGATAATTTGGCTATTTCATTTGCTATACATGTGCCTCCTATTTTTTTCTTTGTCTTGTTACTCTGGCTAATATTTCAAGTACTATATTGAACAGGAGTGATGATAATGGACATCCTTTTCATATTCCCCATTTTAAAAGAAAAATTTTTATTTTTCCAACACTTAACATGATGTTGGCAATAGGCTTGTCATAAGTGGTTTTTATCAGATTGAAATAAGGTCCCACAATATCTCTTTCCTTCAGGGTTTTTATTATGTATTGATATTGGATCTTGTTACAGGTTATTTATGCATCTATTGAGATGATCATGTAATTTTTGCTTTTGCTGCTGTTTATGTGATGTGTTACATTCATTGATTTGGGAGTATTAAACATCCTTGTTTTTCTGGGATGAAGGCTGCATATTCATTTGTTTTGATCATTTGCTGCATTTTGTTTACTGGTATCTTGTTGAGGACTTTTGCATCAATGTTCATGAAAGAGATTGACCTGTAGTTCTCTTTTTTTGATTGGTCCTTTTGTGGTCTCAGAATCAGGGTAATGTTCACTTTTAGGCATGGTTTTGAGAGTACTCCCTCCCTTTCAATTTCATTAAAAGGTGTTTGGTTACTTTTCTGTTTGCTGAGAAAAAATACTCAACATCCAAAGTTAAAGGAGGAAAGGTTTATGTAGCTCACAATTCATAGAGGTTTCAGTTCATAGTTGGCTGACTCCAAATCAGGGTGGTATGGCAGAAGGACATTATAGAGCAGGCAGGCAGAAGGCAGCATGTAGCAAGAAAGTGACAAGCAACAGATGTTTTTGCTCTTTTGATATTGTATCCAGAATGAGGCACCCTTAATCCTACAAAGAACCATGCCAAACTAATCAATGGGCTACTTTAGGAATCATACACACTTGATCCCAGTATCACATACTCTAGATACAGCAACCTCCAACAAGTCCCACCTATGACCACATGAGACTTTTTATCTAGACACAGACCATAACAAAGAATTTGAAGAGTACTGGCATTATATTTTCACCTAAGATCTTGTAGAATTAAGCAGTAAATGTGTCAGTACCTGGGCTTTTCTTAGTTTATTTTTTATTATTATTGCTTAATTTCATTGCTCTTTACTGTATTATTCATGACTTTTATACAATCTGGGTTCAGTTTTGGTACTGCAAATGTATCTGAAAATCTATTAATTTCTTCTGAACTCTCTAACTTTTGTAGTACATATTTTTGTAGTAGTTACTAAAAATCTTCTGAAATTCAGCAGTTTCCATTGCAATTTCAACTTTCCATTTCTAATTGCATTAAGTTTAAATAACTTGCCTTTGTTGTTAAGTTTGGCTAGGGGTTTCTGTATTTCGTTTATGCTTTCAAAGAAGCTGTTCATTGATTCATTGATTCTTTTTCTTTTAGTCTTTGTTTCTGTTTAGTTAACTTTCACTCTGGTCTTCATAATTTCCTTCCTGGTACTAGTTTTGAATTTGGATTTTTCTTATTTTTTAGGACCTTGAGTTGCATCATTAGGTTATTTACTTGGGCTCACTCTGTTTTTCTGATGCAGTTATTCACAGCTATACACTTCCCTTTTAGAACTCCTTTTAGTGTGTTCCATAAGTTCTGGTATATTTTATTGGCTTTGCCATTTGACTCTAGAAATTGTCTAATTTCTTCTTTGAATACTTTTGTGACACACTGAGTATTCAAGGATATATTAGTTAATTTCCATGTGTTTGTATAATTTCTGTGATTTCTTTTGTCAATTATTTGTAGTTTCATTGCACTATAATCCATGATATATATTAGATAATATTGATTCTTCTGTATTTATTTAAACATGCTTTCTGGACTAAAAGGTGGTCTATTTTGGAGAAAGTTTCATGCCCTGCTGAGAAGTGTGTGCTGTTATTGGGTGGAACACTCTGCAAACATCTATTAAGTCCATTTGTTCAAAGGTTTGGTTCAATTCTGATATTTCCTAGTTAACATTTTTTCTAGTTGATCTGTTTGTAAAAGTGGTATGCTGAGGCTCTGAATTATAATTGTGCTGATGTTTGCCTGATATTTTATGTCCAGTAGTGTTCTGTTTTGTAAGGTTGACTTTGTTGGTGTTCAGTGCATATATGCTTATAATGGCTATTCCTTCCTGTTGAATCATACCCTTAACCAATATGTAGTGACCTTTTTTGCCTCATTAGATCAGGTTTAGTTTGAAGTTCATATATCTGAAAATAGGATAGCTATTCCTGCTTGTTTTGCTGTTTCACTGCATGGAATATTGTTTTCCATTCTTTGTTTTTAGTCTATAAATTTCTCTTTGGGCTAAATATGTTTCTTGTATACAACATACCATTTAGTTCTGGTTTTTGATCTGTTTTGCTTACCTGTGTCTTTTTGATTAGGGAATTAAAATCATTTACATTGAAAGTTACTACTGAAAGTTATTGGCATTTTATTGTCATTGCAGCATTTTCCTCCTGCTATTTCTCTTTTTTCAACTTTTTACTTAATTGTTTACTCTGCCTTGTGCATGCATTCTGTAGGACATTTTAGCATTGTTAGCTTTATTGTCTCTTTCTAGAACAACCTTGAGAATATTTTGGAGTGCTGCTTTGATGACCATAAATTTCCTCAAGTGTTTTTTGTCATGCAAATATCTTATTCCTCCATCAGTTTTGAAAGATGGTTTTGCAGGATATATCAGTGTGGGTTAGTAGTTATTTATTTTAAGCCTTGAAACAGTCCACTCGAAGCTCTCTTGGCCTTTAAGATTAGTGCTAAGTCTGTTGTAATGCTAATGGGCTTTCCTTTATAAGTGATTTGTTGCTTTTCTCTATAAGATTTTAAGATTTTTGTCCTTGCATTGGACTTCTGAGATCTTGACTACATATATTGAGGAGAGATATTTTTCTGAGGATGTCTCACCTGTTTGTATGTTTCTTTTTCTGTATTTGGAAAGTTTTCTGCTGTTACTTCTGGTACTCAGTATCTTATGCCATTAGTGCTGTCTGCTGATTTGTACTAATTCAGATTAATCTTAGACCGGTCTTCTTTGTGTCATTTAGCAACCATTAGATTTATTTTTTATGTTTTCCTTTTATGCTTAAGGTATCTCTCAATAATTGTTCACCAACATTGGCTCTGTCTTCTAGTTCTGGCACTTTATGCTTACGTTGGTTGCTTCTGTTGTTCATTCTCCCAGTAGATTTTCAATCTCCAAAATTTCTGTTTTGTACCTTATCAAAGACTAATTTATTGCTAAATTGATCATGTTTTGTATCATTTTGGTTAACTCAGATAGCTTTTTAACAGTGTGTTCTGTAAACTCATTGTTCATTTCATTTGTTTTATTACATCCATTTTTTGTTCAGTTATATCACCCTCGAGGATACTGAGAATATTATTGATCTGTTTTTCAATCTCATCTTTTATATTTTCAGATAATTCAGTTCTGTGGCTTTTGATTTCCTCCCTCTTGGTGTACCATGAAACAGCTATAGGAGAGTTGTCAGTTTTCGAAGACATTTTGTTGCCTTGTCTTCTCATTACAGTAGGCCTTCAATTTATGAACAAATTCTGTTCCAGGAGAATTGTTTATAAGTCAGATTCATTCATATTTGACAAAGGGAGTCTTATATGCTATACCTGGGAAAGTTTGCAACTCAAATATTTGTAGCTCAGGGACTTACTGTATTGTATCATTTTGTTGTTGTTTTGTGCTCAGGTTTTTGGAAGACTTTGTTGTTAGTGGAGACCCCTTTTAGTGTCTGCTTTTTAGTGATGCACTCTGGGCATTGCTTACTATATTGCCTTTGTTTCAGTATCCAACCACCTCAATTTATTTGGGAGAGGAGGCTGCAGTGCATTTTTCCCAGCACCCTGTTCTGTGGAAATGGGCCACAGTATTGTTATTGGCACAAAGCAGTACAGATACTGGCATACAGAGAAAACCAATCAACAATGACAACCATGTCACTTTGGCTATAGCAGTAAAATCAGCAACAATAATAACATCAAAGATATACCAGTTACTGCTATTCCCCAAGAATCAGTTATATAAAACTCTTAACCATAGAAAAGTATTGTTTGATTATAATATAAACACCAAGACAAACAAAATATTGACATATAGTATTTATTTACTAAATGCAGCAAATATGTCTCAGATAACAATTAGACAGTACTCAAGAGTAATGGCAAACAGTTAACTATTTAGAGATTCATAAAGGCCAATAATTAGCAAAGATACAGGGGCAGCAAACTGGACAATGAAAAAATGTAAAATTTAAAAAATTTAAAAAATTAAGCAACAGAAGATGAAAAGTAATACAGCATAATGAAATAAAAGATATCACTAAGGTGTAAAAGAAAACTAATAGTATTAGATAAATGTAACACAAAAGAATAAGAAAAATTAAAATAAAACAAAAGAGAGCCAAACAAAGGAAAGAAGAAAGAGAAGAAAAACAGTTAAAAGAAAGAAAGTTAACAAAAGAAAGAAAAAAATAACCTCCCAAAAATTAGTGAAGACAAAGAAAGAAACAAAATTCAAGTCCAAAAATAATTCTCTACATTTTTGGATGAGTAATTTCTTTCCAACATTGACAATCTTGGAATCCAGTAGGTAATGGTTTTCTCTGCCTAACTCTATGGACTGTGGGTTCGTCCCACTTACTCCAGAGGTCTCTCTATCTGTACACCCCAGACAATGGCAACCATGCAAGTCAAGGCATCGTCCTTGCTCACTTCAGTAGATGGTTTCTCATGATGGAGGACTGGACCTTTGTCCTTTCTGATCTGAGTTTAAACTTAACTGGGGATTTTTGTGTAACCTGCACCCTCTCTGTGGCTATCTCCCATGGTTTTCCCTCACCCAGTCACTGTGGGAGGATAACACTGGGAACTGAGAAGTGAAGTTGCTCTGCAGTTGTTCTATAGCTCAGTCTTAAACCATTAATTCTTTCCCAACATGTTGTTCAGTTGGCCAGTAGGCATCTCTATGGTCTGAAATATGTGGATAAGCAATAAGCACTATTTCCTCCTGATCATCATACGTGAACTTTTATAAGCAGCTTCATCTACATAGGAAAAAACTCAGCAAAAATGTAAAACCATTCTGGGCTCAGCCAAAAGCCTTCCATCAGATACTCCAGAGTGGCAACCAAGTAGACACCACTGATGGCAACTTCATGGAACATCTTGCAATATCTGCCTTTACCATATATTCTGGCATATCAAACAACTTACATAAGGAATTTGGATTAATTCCATTAAGATAAGTATTGCCAGTATAACTAGGAGTTGGAGCTATCATCCCAAGATGACATGCAAAAGACATTGGAGTGCTTTTCTGATATGATTAACTGGGGCTCTTGATACATTCTTAGGTAGAAAAAAATGTAGGGCAATGTCATCTTCCCATCCGGTACCCAGGAGCATCATCATTTGCACCATTCTTCTGCTAGTGTTCATGTGAGAACCAAAAACAACTGTAGTGCTCCTATGGCACAGAACTTGCTATCAACTGTGGGGCCCTTCTTTGTTCTCCTGCCTCTTAAGTTTTAACGGCCAAATCTATTTTTCCATCACAGGTATTGGACCAGAATTTTATTCCTTATTGGGTTACTTCATTAAAGTCACTGTTTATTACTTCAATTGTGACCACAAAATGAGCAGGATACATATGTTTTTGCATGTATTGATAATATAGAGACACTTTGTTCACCAGATTCTCTAAGTTAGTCACTTACATTATTATCTTGACTATAGGTTGCTCCATACACTACTGAAAAACAAATTGCATTTCAGACACTTTGTCAAAGTTTGCTTTGCTGAATAATAATAGTTCTGGAGTGTGTTAGTAGTCGCTAACTTTACTACTTTCCTCTTCCACAGAAGTGCATCAGACAGAATCTCATCAAATTTGTCCTATAGCTGCTCCCTCTGAATAGGTTGGCAGATACAATGAATTTCTTTAGCATTGACTGTCTCATGTGGTCTGGGTTGCAGAGGTTTGTGACTGTTATGATTTGTGTCTATATGTCCCCCTAATGCCTCATGCAGTCACAGGGGGTGGGGTTTTCAGAGGTGGCCAAATCTAGAGTTTGTGATTGATTTATGGTCCAATGCTGTGATTAAGGGTGTGAGTGCTACACCCTCCATAGGGAGGGTAGACTGGATAAAATAAAAGAGACAGAAAGAGGTTTGTCTTCTCTCTCTCCCTCCTTGTTGTTTTTGCTGTCTTCTGCCTGCCATGAACTGTTCTCTGAGACACTTTGCCTTGGAGTCAGCCGATTATGGACTAAAACCTGTAGAAACTCTGAGCTACATAAATCTTTCCCCCTTTAACTTTGGGTGTGAGGTATTTTATCTCAGCAATGAGAGAAAAGTAAGACAGTGACATTGGTTGACAACTGAAGA
>RJWM01012066.1:0-12254 GCA_004363535.1 Dasyprocta punctata
TCTTTTTTGACTTTTATTTCTAGCTTCTGTATCTATTTTCTCTTAAATAAAAAAAAATAAAAATAAAAATAAAAATAAAAAAATAAAAAAAAAAAAGAATAGCTACTATAGTACATCTTGTTATTTTCAGAATAGTTGACCGTTCCAACAGGTATAGTAAAATCAAAACAAAATAAAACAAAACAAAACAAAACATTAAAACCAATAAAAACAGAGTATAAAATAAGGCCAAAAAATTATTCAGAATAAAGCAAAACAATGAGAACAATATTGGGGCTCGAAGACAAGACAGAGGAGAGTCCCCCATTTTTGCTACACTGCGTACTGTCGTCTTCCAAAGAGATGCTCAGGCTGCCAGCCCCAGGCCTACAAAATGAACAATACTAGCATTTGGTTGTTTTATGTACCTTAGTTGCTATCAAAGTAGCCAGACCTCCAAATGAGCAGGTTGCTTTACAGAGGGAGCCCCATGGGGGGGTTGTCCTTGATTCTTAGCCTGTGCGGTGGTAGACATACGGGGTGGGGGAGGTGCATGTTTCTCTTCCTGGGGTCCACGGTGCTTGTGCAGGTCCCCGGAAGGCTGTCTTACTTGAGTCCTGGTTGGAGGTGCTCAGGCCTAGCTGGGCAGGCTCCCAAGAAGACCATTTCTTTCTCTGCTAGAGATATTGACACTGAGCTACCAACTATGCAAAAAGGAGATAAAGGCATCCCTTGGGCTGACCCTGCTGTAGGGCAGGTGGATGCCATCTGGAGAGCTGAAGATAAATTTGACCAGCCTATCCACCCTCAAACTGGCGCTCAATTTTATCTTCCCTGGTAGCTCTTAAACTTTGTTTCTATGACATTTATAAGTTATTGTAACAGGAATGTTTAAAGAAGGAAGCATAACTTTGTAATAAGCTACTGCTTTTGTCCATCAAAAGAGGGCATATGTAAAAAAGGCAATTTGGTAATTAGAGAATTTCTCTGGTGGTACTGTGGAGGAGATCACCTCTGGAGATAGGTAAGGCAACAAATAACAAATGACTTGGAGAATTCCAGCCCTGGACCCTAGAGCAAACAAGCCTCCAAGAGAGTTGTATTACCTGGGCAATCTTTCCTAGCTGCAGGACATGGCTATGCTTTACTTAATTTTTGTATCTTTGAAGCTCAAACGTTAAACTTATTATCATCTAGCAATCACATTTTATATGCTAGTAAAGGCACACAGAAAAGAAAAGGCTATTTACTCTTAATTAACATATGTAAGGCACAAATGTAAATCCTTCCCCTACTAGCTGCTGTGAAATGTAAACAATTATTGCAAACTACCTCAGCTTAATCTGTGAAGGGAGGGGTAACCTAAGTAATCTAAAAATCCCCTGAAAGTCTTAGTGAGAGTTCCTAGTCTACTGACAGAGAAATAAGGATGATAGATAAGTGGAAATTTTCAGTGGTCATGAGCCAAAGTCCATTGAGGAATCCTGGGGAGTTCACCAGAGAGTTGTCCTGGCCAGGAAAACCTCAGTTGTTCTCAGTTTCTATTCGTCTAGGTAATCAAAGATCAGTCTCCAGGAAGGACTCCAGCTGTCTGTCTGGTCAACATTCCATTGATTCCATTGGCCACTGGCTTCAATGGGGATTCACCAAACAGATGCTGGGGAAACCTGTCCTCTGCTTTGAACAGTGGCAGCTGCTATAAGAGTGATTAATTAGCTGGCCGAGTAACCACCATTTGTCAAGATTCTATAAGATATAGTTAAAAGCCTGAGCAAGATCATTACTAAGTGTTCTAAACATTTATAATAAAGGTTTCAAAGTTCACAATTTGAAAGGTTGGAGAGCCTCCTTAGTCTAAAATGTTTAGGTCCCGTAAGTGTGCTGCTTTTGAGAATAGCTCCTTCCATTGTGTATTGGTTGATCCTGTGTCCTCCCAAGGACTCGTCATTTGGATGGGGCTGAGTCTGGTGTTCGTGATTAGTTTGTTGTCTAGTGCTGGGATTGATGGTGCGAGTGCTGCAGCCGCCCAGGGGTGGAGCTGACATTACAGGGTAAGGATGATAGGAAGTTGTGCTCCCTCTCTTGCCCTCTCTCTCTTCCTGGTTAGCACACCTTGCTGTTTGGCGGCAGCCATGAAGGGCAGCCCCAAACCACCATGCTGCCTTGGAGCCAACTAAGTATGGACTGAAACTCCTCAAGAACTGTAAGAAATAAACCTTTCCTTCCCTAATTTTGGGCATCAGGTATTTTGTCTCAGCAACAAGTAAAAAGTAACTAAGACGCATGGTCATGTGGAAGTCGATTCTCCTCACTGGGTCTCAGGTTCAATCTCTGGAGGAGAGTGTGACCCAGAACACTATTCTGGAACATGACTTTTATGTGTGTTCTCCTGGATGGGCACAATTCCAGTGTCTCATCTGACCCAGAGATGGGGTAAGTGTCCCTCTTCTAAGAAGACTTCCCTGTCTTCAGTGTTAGCAAACACTCATTTCCTACATGCTTAACTTAGGAGGAAAAGATTGGGATAGTCTAGAGTTCTTTCTGATCTTACATGCCTCTATAAGGAAAGTACAAAGTGGGGAAATGAGTAGAAGTAAAGTCAAAGAAAGGAAGCTGAAGCAAAACAGACTTGACATTTCCTCTAGAGTGTAGAGGAGGATCAGAGCCAGTCTGTCTCAATGAAACCTTGCCTCCAGCCTTAGAGACTGGCCACCAGCCTAGCACCATTTAAACAGTGGAAGGAGTCCCAGTTTTATTACAGGCATGTATATTTTCTAAGTCTGAGCTAGATTTCATGTAAGAAGACCAATTTTGGACCCACCCAGCGTGCCAAATCAGCTGGGGACCTTCGGGTAGGTTCTTTGGGGCCTGGTTGAGCCCCTCCCAGTGACCCTGAGTGGCTGGGGAGCTGCCTGCGCTCAGTGAAGCGAACCTGCACATAGAACTCCATCCAGGCGTGCAAGCTCGGCACCCTTCTTGGTACCTGGTAGGGACCCACCCAGCACACCCAGTCAGCCAGGGACCTTTGGGTAGGTCCTTTCGGACCTGGTTGGGCACCGCCCAGTGACCCCAAGTGGCTGGGGAACTGCCTGCGCTCAGTGGTGGGAGCCAAAGCCCTGCACAGCAAACTCCACCCAGGCATGTAAGCTTGGCACCCCACTCGGAACCTGGTAGCGACCCGCCCAGCGTGCCCAATCAGCCTGGGACCTTTGGGTAGGTCCTTTAGGGTCTGATTGGGCCTCACCCAGTGACTCCAAGTGGCCAGGGAACCACCTGTGCTCAGTGGTGGGATCCAAAGGCCTACACAGCAAGCCCCATCCAGTCATGCAAGCTTGGCACCTCACTTTCAACCTGGTAGGGCCACACCCAGCAACCCCAAGCAGCTGGGAAGCTTTGGAGTGCCACTCGGCCTGAGCCAAAGGCCTGCACAGTGTACTCCATCTAACTGTTCAGCCTTGGAAGGCCACTCAGAACCTGGTAGAGTCCTGCCCAGCAACCTCAAATAGCTGGGGAGCTTTGGACCATGTGGGTGTGCTGAAGGCCCACCTAGCATACTCCCAACATCTGAGGAGACTTTGAGTGCCACTAGTGATCTAGTAAGGCCTGACCAATGACCCCCACTCAACTGGGGAAACTCCCTGCAAGACAGATATCCTCAACCCAGGAGGCAACTGAAACCTTGCATTCAGCTTCTCCAGGGGAATACAGGAAAATGACAAAACACAAGAGCAAAATGCAATCTCAACCCTCTAGCCCACCCCAAAAAAGCCTAGGAGATATGGACATAGAAGGAAACGTAAGCCATACACCTGAAACTTATGAAATGATAGCAACTGAAGTAAAGAAACAAGTCCATGAAGCTGTAGAGGAACTCAGATCAGAAATAATCTCCCAGGTAAAAGAAGAAATGATGAACATAATAAAAGAAATGCTGAACACAACTAAAGAAGACATAGTTAAAAAAAATTGAAGAGCACTGAAAAAGGATAGACACCTTGAGTGAACAATATAAGAAAGACAGAGAATGCATGAAACAGATGCAAGGAGATGTCCAGGAAATCAAAATCTCCATTGAAAGCTGGCAAAACTGCCTCAATCAATGTGAAGATAGACTTTCAGACTTCAAAGACAAGATTGTAACCAGGGAATAGGAAAGGAAAGATCTTTTAAAAATAAGAAAGAATCAGGAAGTAACAATTCAACAGTTGCAAGATGATGCAAAGAAAAGCAATACAATATTGATAGGTGTAAATGAAAAAGAAGGTGACAGCACAAATAATATCAAAAGACTATTTACAGAAATAATAGCTGAAAATTTCCCAAACATGGAAAAGGAAAGTAACATACAGATAAGTGAAGCATATAGAACTCCAATTAGCCATAACCAAAATAAATCTACACCCAGACATATAATAATCAACATTGCAGAAATTCAACATAAGAATAGAATATTAAAAGCTGTTTGAGAAAACAGGCAGACCACCTATAAAGGAAAGCCCATCAGAATCACAGCAGACTTCTCAACACAAACAATGAAATCAAGAAGAGCAAGGAGTGAGGTATTTCAAATCCTAAAGGAAAATGATTTCCAACCCAAATTGATGTACCCTGCAAAACTGTTCTTCAAAATTGATGGAGAAATAAGATACTTCCATGACAAACAGCAGCTGAAGAACTTCATGACCACCAAACCAACCCTGCAAAGAATGCAGAAAGATATTCTAGATTGGCATAAAAATAACTATGACTTCAGGAACACCAACAGAAAAAAACCACTAGGCAAAGCAAACAATTAAACAGAGGGAAAGGTAAAGAAACAACAGCAAAAAGATAACATGACAAAAATAAACCAATATATATCAGTTATAACTATTAATGTAAATGGCCTCAATTCACCAATTAAAAGAAACAGACTGGCAGAATGAATTAAGAAACAGCATCCAACCATATACTGTATACAAGAAACACATCTAACTCAAAAGGAAATTCATAAAATGAAAGTCAAAGGATGGAAAACAATACTCCATGCACCAGGAACACCCCCCAAAAAAAGCACAGGTAGCTATTCTGTTTGTAGACAATGTGAACTTCAAACTAAGAATGATCAAAAGAGATAAAGAAGAAGAGTTAGGGGAAAACTTCATGAGGAAGAGACAACAATCTTAAATATATATGCACCAAATATGGGAGCACCCAGCTATATAAAACACATATTAATAGAAATGAAAAATCAAATAAGCAATAACACAATTATAATGGGAGACCTTAGCACTTCATTACACAAAGAGACAGATCAACTAGACAGAAAATCAGCAAAGAAATAGCAGAACTGAATCAAACTTGTGAACACATGGACTTAGTAGACATGTACAGAGTGTTCCACCCAACAACATCAGAATATACATTCTTCTCAGCTGCACATGGTACATTCTCTAAAATAAACCATATACTAGCCCATAGAACATGCTTAAATAAATGCAAAAGAATTGAAATTATTCCATACACATTATCTGATCATAGTGCCATGAAACTAGAAATTAATGACAAAAGAAACTGAAAAAACTTCATAAACACATGGAAATTAATTAATACACTCCTGAACAATCAATGTGTCACAGAGGAAATTAAAGAAAAAATTAAACAATATCTACAAGCAAATGAAAATAGAAGTACAACTTACCGGCCTGTGGGATGCAATGAAAGCAATTCTCAGAGGGAAATTTATTGCAGTGAATTCCCACATCAGGAGAACAGAACAAACACAAATAAACAACCTGATGCTACACCTCAAACATCTAGAAAAAGAAGAGCAAGTCAAGCCCAAAGCCAAAAGATGGGAGGAAATTATAAAGATAAAAGCAGAAATTAATGCAATAGAGACTAAGAAAACAATGCAAAGAATTAATGAGTCAAACAGTTGGTTCTTTGAAAGAATAAATAAAATTGATAAGCCCCTAGCCAACCTAATTGAAAAAAGGAAAGAAAAAACTCAAATTCATGCAATAAGGAATGAAAAGCATGAAATCACTACAGACCCTGAGGAAATTCAGAAGATCATCAATACATACTTTGAAAACCTTTACTCTCATAGGTTTGATAACACAGAAGAAATGGACAGATTCCTAGAAACTTATGAATTACCAAAGCTGTATCAAGAAGATGTAAAACTACTGAATAACACAATTAATGAAACTGAAAATATAATTAAAACCTTACCAACAAAGAAAAGCCCAAGTCCTGACGGACTCACGGGTGAGTTCTACAAGAAATTCAAGGAAGATTTAATGCCAACACTCCTCAAACTCTTCAGTGAAATTGAAAGGGAAGAAATTCTAACTCATTCCTGGAAGCAAGTATTACCCTCATGCTAAAACCAGAGAAAGACCCAACTAAAAAAGAGAACTACAGGCCAATCTCCCTAAAGAACACAGACGCAAAAATCCTCTATAAAATACTGGCAAACAGAATGCAGCAAGTCATCAAGAAGATTATACACCACGACCAAGTGATATTCATCCCAGGAATTCAGGGATGGTTCAACATACACAAATCAATAAACATAATACACCATATCAATACAGACAAAGATAAGTCACATGATCATTTCAAAAGATGCAGAAAAAGCTTTTGATAAAGTCCAACACTCATTCATGATAAGAACCCTTTGGAAAATTGGAATAGATGGTCTTTGCCTCAATCTGACATAAGCCATCTATGACAAACCAACAGCCAGCATCATATTAAATGGTCAAAAACTGAAAGCTTTGACTCTAAAATCAGGAAAAAGACAATGATGTCCATTATCACCACTCCTATTCAATATAATGCTGGAAATATTAGCCAGAGCAATTAGACAAGAGAGAGAAATAAAAGGAATAAGGATAGGAAAAGAAGAAGTTAAATTATCATTATTTGCAGATGACATGATACTCTACATAGAAGACCCCCAAAAATCCACTGAAAGACTTCTAGATATAATAACCAAATTCAGTAATGTAGCTAGATACAAAGTCAACATTCAACAGCGTGGTGGCGCATGCCTTTAATCCCAGCACTCAGGAGGCTGAAGTAGGTGGAGCGTTGTGAGTTCAAGGCTGGTTTGGGCTACAACATGAGTGCGAGGCTGACCTGAATTACATAGTGCAACCCTGCCTCGAAAAACTAGGACTGAGAGTTTGGCTTAGTGGCTTAAGTGCCCACCTGATAGGCGCAAGGTTGTGAGTTCAATACCTGGTGCCACCAAAAAAAAAAAAAGTCAGCACTCAAAAATCAACAGCATTCCTGTAAACAAACAACAAACTCACTGAGAGAGAAATAAGAGAAGTCACACCCTTCACAACAGCATCCAAAAAAATTAAATACTTAGGAATCAATCTAACAAAGAAAATAAAAGATCTATTCAGTGAAAATTTCAATACTCTGAAAAAAGAAATCAAAGAGGATCTCAGAAAATGGAAAGACATTCCTTGTTCATGGTTAGGAAGAGCAAACATTGTGAAAATGGCCACTCTCCCAAAATTGTTATACAGATTTAACACAATTCCAGTCAAAATACCATTAGAATGCCTCACAGATCTAGAGAAATCATTCCTAAAATTCACCTGGAACCAGAAGAGACCTAGAACAGCAAAGGCAATTTTGGGCAAAAAAGCAAGGAAGGAGGCATCACAATTCCTGACTTACAGTTATATTATAAAATTACTGTGATAAAATCAGCATGGTACTGGAATAAAAACAGACCTGAAGATCAATGGAATGGATTAGAAGATACAACCACAACCACAAACACACTTAGCCATCTTATCTTTGACAAAGAGGCTAAACATGTTCACTGGAAGAAAGATAGCCTCTTTAATAAGTGGTGCTGGAAAAACTGGCTTTCCATATGCCAAAAACTAAAACTAGACCCATGTCTATCACTAAAGTCAAAATGAATCAAAGACCTAAATATTAAAACAGAAACACTAAATCTGCTGGAAGACAAAATAGGTAGAAATCTTGAAGATATAGGAGTAGGCAGAGAATTCATGAACAAAAATCAAACTGCATGGGAAATACTTCCCAGAATCAGTATCTGGGGTCTCATCTTATTAAAAATTTTTTGCATGAAATCTCCAACAGAGTGAAAAGAAAACCCACAAATTGAGAAAATATCTTAGTCAACTGTCTCTCAGACAAAGGATTTCTATCTAGAACATATAAAGAATTAAAGAAAATCAAACCCCTGAAATTCAAAGACCCAATCTAAAAATGGGCATCTGAGATGAATACACACTTCTTGGTTGAAGAAATACAAATGGCAAATAAATACATGAAAAAATGTTCAGCATCATTGGTCATTAGAGAAATGCAAATTAAAACAACCCTAAGATTCCATCTCCCTCCAGAAAGAATGGTCAGGATCAAGAAACACACCAATAACAAATGCTGGAGGGGCTGTGGGTAAAAAGGAACCCTCCTACACTGTTGGTGGGAGTGTAGACTGGTGCAACCACTGTGGAAATCAGTCTGGAGGTTCCTCAAAAAGCTGAGATTGGAAGTCCCATTTGACCCAGTTATTCCACTTCTGGGTCTATTCCCAGAAGAATTGAAAACATCATACCACAGAGATATATGTGCACCCATGTTTATAGCAGCACAATTTGTAATAGCCAAATCAACCAAGGAATGGATAAAAAAGATACTTCTATACAATGGAATACTACTCAGCTATAAAGAAGGATCACATTGAGGCTTTTATAGGTAAATGGATGCGACTTGAGACCATACTCATAAGTGAAATAAATCAAACTCACATGTGTAAATACCATATTGTCACACTAGTGTAAGAAACTGAAAGAGTAAATAAGATACAAAATCTTCTGTAAATGTTGTTGAAGGATAAAAACTGCCCAAAGGGGAAAAAATAAATCAGATAGGGAAAAGGAGAAAAGAATGAAGAGAAAAGAGAAAAAGACATAAATTTGTACATATGCACTTAAGATAGATACGAGGATTGTGTTACTAATTCTATTAGTTCTTGGAACACAACAGTTAACATTCATAGGATTAGATGAATTTTGCAAGACTATATCTGGTAATTTGAGTAAGTCTTTTGAAGATAGCTAACTATGCAAAATAACCACCTTAGTTATGTTCCTACCAACTTGTTTTGCAGGCTTGTGTTTTGAACTCACAACTTCATGCCTGCCAAGCAGGTGCTTAAACCACTGAGCCAAACTCCTGGCCCTAGTTTTTTTTGAGGCAGGGTCACACTATGTAGCTCAGGCTGGCCTTGCACTCACATTGTAACCCAAGCCAGCCTCAAACTCACAATGCTCCTCCTATCTCAGCCTCTTGAGTCCTGGGATTAAGGGCGTGCACCAGCACGCCTGACTTTGTTTTGGGCTCTTTGTTATTGTTATTTATTAGTCACTTCTGTTTCTTGTTTTTCTTGTAATTTGTTACATTTTGTTTTGCTTTTCCCTCTAATACCAAAAGGACACACATACATGTATAGGATTATACAAGCCTAGAACTTCTCCTAAAGGGTTTACAAGAATTGATTTTATGACAAGTAATGGTATGAAGAGCTACTTTGAAGAAAACGAGACATTATGGTAGACATTGCTGATTTCCTATCATCTTATTATGAAATCCAGTAATGCTTATATGCTTTGTTTTGATTGTTCTTAATTTGTTCTGTATTATTTTATTTCAATATGCATGAAAGTGTGGACAGCTATTTTGAAGAGAACAAAAGACATTATGGTAGCCGTTGTTGATTTTCCTGTTGTCGGGTTTTGAAGGCCTGTAACACTTTCAGTCTTTTGTTTTTATTGGTTTTATACTATTGTGTTTTGTTTGAACTCATTGTGTGCAAAGATATGAACAAATATTTCAAAGAAAACAAGAGACGTTATGGTAACCACTGTTGATTTCCTGTTTACTTGTTTTGAAATCCTGTGTTGCTTGCTTTCTTTTGTCTTGATCTCCTTTCTTCTGTTCTATTTTGTTTTGTTTTATTTTCTTTAAAATAAAACTTAAAAAAAAAGACCCATTTCACAAAAGTTTATATTAAAGTCTGCTAAGGGTGTTCTAGTATTATTTCCTCTAGCATTGTGTAAATACAATCAAGCAAGTAGTATCAGTAAATTTAGCAACAAACTTAAATGCAACATGTACAAGAACAAAATAATAAATATGTCCCATTAAAGAAATATCATAACCCTATAACCATCCCATGTTATAACTTAGATTTATCATTATTTTAACAAAACTATAAGAGATAAAGCAATTTAAAACAATGGACAAATCACAAGCAATTATCACAGGTAATTATAAGCAACTGAAAAAGCCAGAGCAAAGTTTGAAGCACAAAAATTTGTTACCTAAATGAGTCCCAGTCCAGAGTCTATGAAACAAAAGCAAATTTTTACCTCCATCTGATGATCTCGGTGGGACCTCCAAATCATATAGGGGAACGAAACTCCTGACCTACTATATGTCCAGTACCAGTTCATGTTCTCTAAAATCGAAGAATGAATTTTAGGAGCAACAGAGGTTAAGAGCAGAAATATTTATTGAGAGAAAGAAAGCTTCTGTCTGAGAGAGACAGAAGGTGTCCCAAATGGGTTGCCAAAGACACTGTTGTTTCTAATGACTTTTATAGAGTAAAACCATAATGGGAAAAACTGGGAACTTGCAAGGCAGATGGGCATGAGGTGGGACAGAACTATGGTCAACCAATAAGGTTAATTGTTTAGGTAAAACTGGCCAAATCAGGGACAAATGAGGAAGTGAGTCACATAGTAAGTGAGCATTCTTATGGATCAGTGACTCTTTCTGTAGGGGATTGAGATAGTGATTCCTGTCTTCTCAAGGTGATCCAGCCCTAATCCTTAACCCTTATACTTAGGGTGTGGTTGCATTTGTTTTGCCTTCTGTCTTGAGATCTGGCCCACAGCAAGAGGTGTGTGTCTCTTCCAAGGTCACGAGACATCTGGTCCTCTGTGCTGACTTCTTTGAGGGCCCAGCCCTGTCTGACTGCCTAGAATATTTCTAACTAACTTGGCTGCCTGTACCACTGTAACAAAATCACTATACTATAGAGATAGTAGCATTTCCACATAGATCATTGCACAACTCACCACAGTCAGGATTGAGACAGGAGATCAGGGTGTGGCAAAACTGGCTGGGGCAGTAAGTGTGACCTGTTAATTATAAGATTTTGGAGACATGCACAGAGCAGTTCCCAAAGCCCTGCATGTGGACTTCTCTCCAGACGTGGATTAGGCTTTCAAAAGGCTTGCTGGACCTGATGCCAGCCTGAGAAGTGGGATCCCAGGGATATAGGACATGATCTCAGTGTAAGACCTCCAAATGATATACGGGAATGAAACTCCCAACCTACTATATGACTGGCGTGAGTTTGTGTTCTCTAAAATTGAAGAATGAATTTTAGGAACAACAAAGGGTAAGAGTAGAATATATCTATTGAGAGAAAGAAAGCTTCTGTCTGAGGGACAGAAGGGGGCCCACGTGGGTTGCCAAAGACTCTGTCTTTTCTAGTAACTTTTATAGAGCAAAACCCTGATGGGGAAAACTGGGAACTCACAATGCAGATGGGCTTGAGGTGGGACAAAACTGTGGTTTAGGTAAAATTGACCAAATCAAGGACAAATGGGGAAGCAAGTCATGTAGTAAGCGAGTCATGTAGTAAGCGAGCATTCTTATGGATTAGGGGATTGGGATAGTAATTCCTTTCTTCTCAAGATGATCCATCCCTAACCCCTAATGCTTATACTTAGGGTGTGATTGCATTTGTTTTGCCTTCTGTCTTGAGATCTGGCCCACAGCAAGAGGTGTGTATCTCTTCCAAGGTCACAAGATATCTGGTCCTCTGTACCGGTTCCTTTGAGGACCTAGCCCTGTCTGACTGCCTATAATATTTCTGTCTAACTCAGTTGCCTGTAACACCAGCACCGCCTCTCACTATTACAGACGATTAAGCTAGATAGAAATATTGTAGGCAGTCAAGACAGGGTTAGACCCTCAAGGGAGTCCACACAAAAGCTGAAAACACATTACAACTTTGGCTGCAGGCACATGGGTCGGAGGCCAGGCCTCAAGATAAAACTGGACTGTCCAGGCCTGCATGCTTCCCCAAGAGTTAAGACAAGCAGTAACACCTGTCCAATAAACCCTAGATAGACATCAGTCACTTCAGTGCATGACCAAGACCCCTGGACCCATCCCTTCCTGAAAAGTTCTTTGTTCTTTCCATGTATACTTGT